>JANRGV010061245.1:0-66485 GCA_024734035.1 Alethe castanea
TTATATATGAACTGATGTCATATGCTATGGAATATCCCTTTGGTTAATTTGGGCCAGCTGGCCTGGTTGTGTGCCCTCCCAGGATCTTGCCCACCCCCAAACTACTGATGGGGGAATGCTGACAGACAGCACTGATGCTGTGCCTGCCCAGCAGTACTCAAAACATTGCTGTGTTATCAACACCTGCCAGCTACCAATGCACAGCACAGCACAGCACTGTGAGGGCTGCTGTGGGAAAAGAAGCTCCATCTCAGCCAGATCCAGTACAGAGAACCAGGCACATCCCACAAATATCAGTAAGGATTTGATTTAATGCCAGGTTCTCTGCATTATGTACCAGCCCATGTCAGTAATGTGCTCCTGGAATGAGCCTTTTGATTGTTCCCATTCACCAAACCTACCTGCGTCCTGTTCTGTCCAGGAGTCCTGGCTGGAACTAGTCCTAAGGAAGGACTACTGAGAAATGCAATGTGAATGCCAGGTACTCAGTCCCTGCTGCTTCTTCTCATAGGTCTGCTCTAGTTCTATCACTCTACTTGCTTCCCTTGACATAGCAAATTACAGAACTCTTTGTGGAAGGTGAAAGCAGCTGCCATGAGACCAGCAGCACATGCAGAAGGAGAACACAGGGAAGCTTCTCACCGTGGGCCCAAGTTAGCAGTCAGAAAAAGCAGGCAATTAACAAGGAAAGTTAAAAGGCATATAAAAAGAATTTATTACTGATGGGATGGAGAAGGAATATTTTAACTAAATCAGAAACAAATGAAATCCTTCAAATGGCACAGATCCAGAACTTGACCAGGATTGCAAAATTGTCAATCACTATGCAGGAAAAACAGAAGTATTCATCATTAGCATGATGTATTCATCTCTTAAAGTGATTAATTAAGTACTTTCTATTCTATTAGTAACTGGGAAGCATGTGAAACAAAAAACATTAAGCATTTTAGAATCTACTGTGCTCAATAACTTGCACCCAGTAGTATTAAAGAATTGGTTTAGGAGCTGTCTGAATATTAATGTTGATTTTGAACAAATCTTGATTTCTGGGGAAAATGTTCCACAGGATTAGTAAAGAGTGCTGCTGTTTTAAAAAGAGTGAAATGAGATGATATGAGGAGCTAAAGGCTACTTAGCCCAATATCAGCTTCTCTTAAAACCATGTTAGGTCTTGAATGGGACACAATCAATAAAAAAGTTCAGATTTTAGTATAAATAATGCCAGTTATTGTGGTTTTATGGAAAATAGATCTTTTCAAGAAAATGTGCTAACATTTTTTCAAAAAATCAGCTAAATCTGGGTAATAAAGTTTTGACATAATATATTTAGATTTCTATGATTAATTTCACCACATTTATGTTACACTACAAATTTTAAAAATATCACTGTATAGACTCTGTACAGATCAGTGTAAGTAAATAATGAAATAAGTTAAAAGTCTCCTAATGCATAAAGCACAGTTAGGAATCACAAGTGGGATCCAATCTGAAATTAAGGCATTTGTAACTGTTGCATAGAACTTTAGGAATCATCTGGAATTAATCTTATGTGATACTTTATATTTTGCAGGAGGCTAGGATGATTATGAGGGAGGTGCTCAGAGAATCTTAAGGTTACAGATGTCTGAAAATCTGTGGACACATAAGCCCTCCCTAGCTTAGTCTGGCTGAAATAAAGGCTGTTTCCATCAGCAGCAACCCCTGAAAATTCTGTGTACCTCTATGCCTGTCTAGCACTCTCTTTATGAATCCACTTCAATTCTTGGCCCAAATGATTTCCTCATTTTCACATTCTTACTGCAAATTATATGAAACAGTGTATCTTTTTGCCATTTTCCTCTTTCTAGTTGCTTTGCCTCTGCCTTTGTATGCATGTTTTATAAGACATGCATTCACTTTAGCCTTCATTACAGTTTTTAAATTTGACATCCATTTTTTCATGGTCAACAGCCCCGGTGACTTCCATCTTTTTTCATAAGAGCACTTTTTAATGCTCTTGATCATTCCCATTGTCCTTCACTGAACCCTCTCTAAATCAGCATTATTGTTTATAAGATGGAGTCACTGGTACTGCACACAGTATTTCAGATCAGACTATTGCATTGGCAGTTTAATCCTTTCTCTATTAGTTCTCATTCTTTATGCATCTTAATATGTTTGCTTATCTTGTACAGCTGCACATTAAGCAGAAGCCTTTACTGAAGTAATTTACAAGGATAACTAAGTCCTTTTCTAAAGTTGGTACGCTAATTTAGAGCTCTGTGAGGTGTTGAGTAATTCATATTTTTTCCACCTGGTATACCTTACTTTGCTTTTGTTGATAATTCATTTGTCAGAGTGAGTAGGTCACACAGTTCTGTTTGTTTCAGAACTTGCACACAAACATCTCTGAACTTACACTCAACTATTTTTTATCCCTTGCAAATTTTGCTGCCTCACAGCAATTCCCACTTCCTAGATGATTAATAAATAAGTGGATGAGCAGGAACCATGGGGCCCACTGCTGTTATCCTTTGACATGATGAAATTGACCATTTAATCCTGCCCTTCACCTCCTTTTCCTCCACCACTTCTTGATCCATCACTACTTAGCTTCCTTCATAGCTTCTTGCAAAGAATTTTGTCAGTGGCCCAGAGAGGTTAGAATAAATTATGCCAGCTGCTCTTTATTAACATATTCAAGGAGTTCTAGGAGATTAGCACAACAATATTTCCCTCTGCAGGAACTGCACTGATGGACCCCTATTTGGTATTGGTCTCCCATGTGTTTTGCTACTTTGTTTTAAATTATGATTTCAACTAATTCATAGTGTTCACCCATAAGGCTTCCTGGTCTATCATTCCTCAAAATACCCAAAGCCTCTTTGAATATCTAAGTATTTAAAGACTCACATATTTAAAGACCATTTCCATATTCGTTCTGGTGTTCTTCTGTGTATTTACCACCACCTGCCAGTAGTACTGTATCTTTAATGCTGGATTTTCCAAGTAATGGTTAGATGGTAAAACTAAAACTGATGGGTCAAACTGTAAGCACCTAAGAATGTGGCTTTTGGGTAGACAACAAGAGTAAAAGCAGCTTGTAATAGGAAGTGCTATTGCCAATTAACATATTCTTTCTTACTCATCATATTACTGTGAGTACTTTTGTATCTGGGCCCAAACTTCAGAGAGAACAAAGAGCCTGAGACAGAGACTCATACAGTAAATGAGGTTTGAAACAAAAAGCACTTAAAGAGCTGAAATACAAAATACTTAGCAGGGCATTAAGGAAACTTAGTCCACCTTCTATATTCAGATGAGCAGGTGGCTTCACTGTGTTGAACAAATATGTAAAAGGAGAAGTGTTATTTATGATCTTTAGGAATGGGGAACAAAATGGCATGCAAAGGTGCTGATTATGACTGGCAGCAAAAGGGATATAAAGAAGAGTTACTGTGTGCTTTTTGAACCACAAGAATTATCAGGCTCTGAAATACTTTGCTAATTGGTGGCATTTCACTCACTCATAGTATCAAAGCCAAGAGCAAATTTCCTGGTAAAAGATATGTTGAGAAAGAAGTTAAAGGTTATACAGAAGTTACCAAGAAAAATTGTTTGCATGTAAATCTATTTGTTACCACAAATATTTTTAGTTACTACTTATTGTATAAAGCACAGCTGATTGGTTCTGTCAGTGGGCTACATTCACACCAGCTTGCTTTGTTCTTAGTAGCTCAGCAACATCTTTTGGTTCCTTTAAATAGCTCAGCAAATCAGCAAATGGAGCCTGTCTATGAGGCTTAACTTGATCTATGTCAAGGCACCAGGTTTGGAGGAGGCTCCTGGGTATGCAGCTGGAAGGAGGAGAGGCTTTCAAGTGCTGAGAGGAGATAGTGAGACCAAGCACACTGCTCTGAAGGTGTGGTGCTCACCACACCTAAGTGGAGAGGATGGTGAGTTGCTTTGGGTGTGGCTGAGTGTCCACTGCCTTTGTCTACTCTACCCGACTGTGGATATCCCCCTGCCATCCCCTCACCACCTCTGAAGGAGGAATATATCACAAAGAGCAGGAGGGAGCTGCTGAGCTCAGCACACCCCTAATGTGTCCCACCACTATTATGGTATCACCAGCCAGGAATACCTGAATCAGACACTCACAGTGGTCTCCAAGGACTTTCAGGTTGACAGATGAGACTGTCCAGTACACTTAAATCCCCACACCTTCAAGTGTTATCTGGATC
Source organism: Alethe castanea (assembly GCA_024734035.1). Classification (NCBI taxonomy): domain Eukaryota; kingdom Metazoa; phylum Chordata; class Aves; order Passeriformes; family Muscicapidae; genus Alethe; species Alethe castanea. Next base: position 4,224 of record JANRGV010061245.1, read on the forward strand.
TAAAATATGAGAACTTGTCAGAAATTAAAATAGAAGTCAAAAATTGGGTTCTGGATTATGAGGCAGCATTTGGAAAAGTGTTGGTCAGCCTCAACAGCAGCCCAGGTATCAGAAAAGACATATCAAATTCTGAAAATTTGCTGATCTTTAAAGGAAAGTTGTCTCAACTCAGCCCCAAGCTTATTTTCACAAATATTCTAATAAAGAAGTTGATTGGCATGAAACAGACAAGTTCTATATTCCTGCCTTTGCTGTTGTACCAAGGAACTGAAACATGGATTGTGGTTACCAACTATGCAGGACTACTTGGGTAATTGACACAAACTATTAACCTGAGAGCTACAAATTATTAAGAATTCTCAGTTTATAAATGGATTTTGGGTTTAGGTTTACAGAGTAAAATCTGAATTATTTATCCAGATCTCAGCTGCATGATTCAAAATACTCTGCAGAACTAATGATGACTAATTTTAATCTTTGTTTGCACCTGCCAGTTGTTTCTAAAACCATAAGGAAAAGAAGAGTATGTTTCAATAAATGATGATATCCTGAGGCCAGCCTGCTTATGTTTGGTTTTCACTTGTGCATGTACTTTTTCAGCCAGTTTTTATTGATTTAGGATATACTTAAAATACAGATTTGATAGCTTCTCCCCGGCCCATAAATGGGCAAAATGCTGCAACACTTTTTGACCATAATTCAAGTACATGTGTTGATGACATATTCTTAGAGTGACAAACTGGCAAAGTAGGACTAGACTTAGTTTGTTCTCCCCTCCACTGCCCTAAGCATTTGCTTAACTCCACAGTTTTCCTGTTTCAAGTGAAAACAATTGGCTATTCTTTATTTATAAGAATACTTCTTTCAGAAAAAGTCTCAAATTACATTTTCAGCGGGGGTCTAAGCATCATAAGCTGGCAGTCCAAGATGATGGCAGCCATAGTATGTCAATCTGGGAAGATGCCAGGCAGTACTCCAGTGTTATGCTGCTTTCTTTTTCCTGGTCTGCCTCCAATTCAAATAGACATAACAAGAAGAGAAAAAGAGGAAATAAGTTCTTGTTGTCCATCAGAAATGGAAGTGAGACCGATATGTTCTGTCTTTCATATGGGTGCAGTGTGCTCAGATGATATTTTGGCACAGCCCTCAAGTTCTTGTCAGCTTTGCCATTGTAAATTATCACGTGAAACACCAGGGCTCTGAACTTGGCCTAGTATTTCCAGTAAAATAAAGTACTAGCATAAACCCCAGATTTTCAGCTAGGTAGTGACTCTAAATCCCATTCTGCACATGAAAAGTAGGTTAACTTGCCCACTGCTTTAGACAAGTTAGACCAATATCCTTATTTGGAATAAGGTTTCCATTGAGAATCATAGAAATAAAGTGTTTAAATACCTGCATTGCAGCTACACTTTCAAATGACTTGGCTTTCCAGTTCACTCTCAGGTCCTGGGCCACTGATTATCAACAAACACTGCTTGTGTGTGTTATTTTGCACTTGCATTACTCCTTGGGACTAATTCAATACTTTTTCTTCAAGATCTAATTTGGGTGAAATGTAAGAGAGCTTCCTTCAAGTGACAGCTCACTGCAGGCATTGTAGACAAGTGCTGGGTTTGCCTCATACCTTTTAACAAAATCTTGCAAATTTATCCATGCAGACTATCCAAGGCAATAAATCTAATGCCTGAGAACAGAAACATTGAAGGCATGTCAGAAACCTCACTCTAGTGAGCGGTGACAGTTCTCAGGTTTAGGCAATTTTAAGTGAAAAACAGAGATAAAAAAAGATGTATGCATTAAGGCCACCACTTGCAGCTAAAAGGGTACCAGGGATCATTGGCTAATCATGTCCCTGTTCTAGAGGGAGTTAAATCAGAGCAATGGGAAATGTACAGTCTGTCACAGCCTGTGGCTGAGGGACCACTGATCAAGATGACTTTACCAAGGCAGGTGCAGTTTTTGAGATGGTGCAACTTTTCCTTGGATCATTATCTTTGAAATGCAACCATCACACTTTCCAAACTCACAGGAATGTGAGAACAGAAACTCTGTGAAGTACTCCTGTAAAAGCAAGTAAGTCTACTAGTCAAATGTGGAGTGAAATATGAAAGATTTGTCCCTTTAGAGACAATCAGCTCCAATTTACCCAGTGAACTTTTGGAGCCTGGATATACTGTTGGAGTGCAGAAGGCCCTTGGGTCAGGTTTGAGTTTCCCAGGACAGTGTGGTATTTGTGCTGGCACAGATGCTTCTGTGGCACTGCTGCAGCCTGGGAAGCTGTTCAGGAGCATCTGCCCAAAGAGGAGTGGCATAGAGATAGGGACAAGGTGTGGCAGCAAGGCAGAAGGGTGCCACAGGAGAAGTGCTCTTCTGAACCCTGGGGGTTGTCATTGCCTGAGCTGGGCATGGAGTGAGAGTCAGGCTGGGGTGACAAGTTCTGCAAATGTAAGTGGTAAGGATGTCACTCATTTCCATGAAAATGCTTGCCGCCTAAATCTCAGCCCATGAAGTAAAGGGTGCTGTTATAGCTGAGTTGCTCAGTGGAAACTAAATTAAACTACTCTGGAGATCGTAGGAGTGAAGGATTTCATTTCCTGGAAAAAAAACTGATTTAAAAACGCTTATCCTACTCTCTGTCTATCTATCATAGATAATTCCAGGTGCCTATCACTGTCACTACCAGTCCTGTATTGGAAATCTCTATATATCAACTCATCTCACATGATATTATCAAAGGGTTCAACAAAAGCAGATCCTAGGAGCAAAAAAAACCTCTTTCAGCTCTGCAATTACCTCTGATTTTAGCCAGATTAAAATTATAGAGAAGAGTTGAATTTTAATTATCTTGAAATTCTGGCATAAAGGCCTAATTATGATGTTTTTGTTTTGAATGCATTTCACAAGCAGGTGATATAAATAAATTCCTGAACAGAGGGCTCTATAGAGAAGTAGACAATGGGAGCTTTGGCACTCCAAGTGTACTGATAGAGTGAGGCTTCACAGATGGGTGATTTGTATTTTACTGTGGTCTCATTGGACACTTTTTGAATACATATAATATTAAAATATATTCCCTTAAGCAATAAGAAAAATACAATTCATAAGGGATATACAAAGAAAAACTTTCTTTCTGATCAAAATTCAGTAATTAAAAAAATTTCTAGTATTGGGTGTTTTGATAGCTGCTACTGTCTTAATGTAGAAGCCAGATGAATATACACTTTGGCAAAAAGGAAATGTTTCTTGTTTTTCCTTATATATTTCCATTTACAGTACTCCTGTAAAATGAGAAATTCTGCAAACTAGAATTTCATACATTGCAAGGAGAAGGAAGAGAGAAAGGTTATGTGTCAAAGACAGGCAAAGAAAAAAAGAGAAAGGTGGACTGATGAAGAAATTAGGAAGCAAAGGGGACACTAAAAAAGGGGCACAAATATGGCAAAGGGAAAGTTTGAAGAAAATGAGACAACAGTCATCTCTTCAATGTCACATACTTTCAATGTCACAAATTTTAAAACATTGAAATGACATTGAAATGCTTTGATTTTTTTTTCTATTCTTAAAAATATTGGAAAGGAGAGAGATGTGAAGAGAATGAAAGAGCTTATATTTCCTTTAATTCACTCTTTAAAGAAAATGAAATCTCAAACACTGGCATACTGTAGCCAGACTCCTGGCACTGCAATACCTTGTTCATGATGCAAGAATGTTGTGGTTCATCCAGAGAATTATCTCAGGAGTCTCCACCTGCCTGGGATTAGACCCAGGCAAAGGCCTGCAATATGTTTGCTCACCTTTTGGCAGTAGGTAACACAGAGGGCTGAAATACAATTTCTCTGAGCAAGTGTTTTGATTTCACATCACCCTCTGCAAAAGCATATTTTGCACGACATTGGCAAATCTGCCGGCATCCCAGCTGCCTTCCAGTTCTTTCTAGAAAGAGGCTTTTCTGAAGTGCAGCACTAAATAATGTAAAGATCAATTTGGCTTTTGTCTGCACCAAAGAGCTGCACCACTGCACTGGTGGCAGGGAAGCAGTTTAGAAATAAACGGGTCAAGCTTTAGTCAGCTGTTCACAGAGAAAAACCCCAACAGAAACCAGCAGGGCATTTAAAAAGTCACCTCCTGTTCTTTTATATCTAGAGGAGAATACAAACCTCCTAGCAGCAACAGCAGGCATTTCTTACATGCTTCAGTGCAAAGTCAACCAGTTGGGTTTAAATGTCCTTTTTTTGCAAAGTGCATCAGTAACATGCATTAGGACCCTTCCCTGTGGTGTTCTGTGAGCTGCAGCCTCTCCAGAGCACCAGGACTGGCAGCTGGGGCAAGGTGGCACTGCAGCCAAGTGAGAGCTCCTCGCCTGGTTCCACAGCTGGCACCACCTGCCCTTGCAGCACGTTCCTGCTGGCTGAGTTGAAGCTGGACCTTTGAGCTGGACTACAGGACCTTTTCTGAATTACCTGGCATCAAAACTAGGGTGCTGTTAATCGTTTTGGTATCCCCCTGTATCTATTCTACATTTTTGCCTCAGCCCTTGGCACAGTGGCCTCTGAGGATGGCTGTAGCCGTTCAGCCCCAGCTGTGCCAGTGCAACTACTGTGTCCACAGCAGCTCACTACTGACCTAGAGATTATTCCTCCTCCTCCTCCTCCCTCCCCCTCAACTCAGCCACCCTGTCACCCAACTCTGTTGCTCATTTAATCACTCCCCAATGTGTTTCTGTGAAGATGAGCCAGATTGGTTCACACTAAAATAGAAGGCTCGCTTATCTGACTTGCTCTAACCAAAATGGGAGAGGGAGAACACCCTAAGAAGGAGATGCAAGGGGAATTTTTTTCTCATAGAAGAGTTATAATGGACAAGCTGGGATCACTAACAGCTTTCTCCTAAAAAATATTTAACAAAGTACAGCTCTGCTGACACCTTACAGAGATATCAGGTACAGACTGAAGAGCAACAAACAGAACAAATGAGAAGAATGAGCTATTCTGCATTCCCTGAACCTGAATTAGAGAGGCTGAAGTATACAGCCTGCTGATGGACAAGCTATGCCAAAGAGCATTTAGATCCCTATAAACTGCCTGAAACACTTACATGAAATTGAGCCATTGTACAGTAATTTGAAGGCTAGAGTGCAGGAAGGAGACTTTATTTTTAAAATGTAAACATTTGGACTAAGAATATTTTTTGGACAGTGTTAAGACCTTTTGAGAGGTGCTACCCACAAGTATTAGAAACTCAGGCTTTTGTATTTGTATTTGTATTTGTATTTGTATTTGTATTTGTATTTATTTGTATTTGTATTTGTATTTATATTTGTTTCTGGGTAGGAGAAGGAACTGGAGAAGCCCCAATGTATAGTCATTCTTTCCATTTTTGTTTCTCTACTTCTGAAACAGCAAACTAATTATCATATATTCACTTTTTCTAAAGGCAGAGAGCAAGATGCAGCACAGGGAGTGAAAAAAATAAAAGTAGCACTAAAGCCTAACGTTAGCCTAAGGTAATCCTAAAACTCTGACTAGCCATGGTGCTGTGTGTTTTGATGAGGAAAATGCATACTGGTCAGAACTGGCAGATTTAGGAGTGAGTGTGTATATATGTATTGGAGCATACTTGACCTGAAACTTACATTGGCATCAAATATCTCAGTTAGAAATTCCACCCCACCCTCATATCTTATTACTTTTAATTTGCCCTATCTACGACACTTCAGTGCAGACTATCATAATTTAGTATTGCAATATACCTATGCATCAGAGGGATAATCCCATTCCAATTTTTGTATTGGGCATGTAGGCAAATATGTCTTAGTACAGAAGACATGGAGGTGCACAACTGTGACACTCTTAGCTCTATCCCAGCCCCTCATGAATGAGGATGTCTTATTTTCTCCACACCCACCACACACAAGAAAAATAGCAAAAGACAGTCTGAAAATCTTCTGTCTTCATAAATTTTGAACACTATTCCAATTCATTGATGCATGGCCGTAATTTGACCATGATCTCTCACCAAAACAGAAGCAGCTTTTAAAAATTGCTCAAAGCAATCAAAAAGCATCAAAACGGAACTGTTCAAGAGAGACAAAGTACATCAAAAGTACCTTCTGCCTCCACAGAATCCATTTTTCACCCTGGTTCACAACCACTTAGCTAGTCACCTGCCAATAGCCTTAGGAGAATTTAAGATGAATGTTCTTTTTTTTTCCAGAAAATCCATAGACTCAACAGTTTTTGATGTGGTAGTTTTGTCACAAAACCTTTCCATTTGCTGTAATCAATACAAGATCTAGCTTTCCCATATGACGTCCATGGATGTCATTTGTGTAGGCAATAAAGTCCAGCAACCAGGTTACTATTTTGTTTCTGAAAATATGTTCTTGTTTCTCCTTTAGTTTGGAAAAGACAATTAAATATGTCTGGCACTGTTTTGGCTTCTGTTTAACCAAGGAGCATCTCTTTTCATGACTCAGTGGGACTTGAAAAGAGGATATTTAACCCTACAGTAGTGTCCCTGCTAGTCAAGGATCAAAAAAACTAGATGGTGAAACTGTTTCAGACTCTAGCTTGCAAACACACTTCTGTTAAATGAAAGAAGATAGAGATACAGCTCAAATAAGTATGAGAAGCAATCATAGTAATCAAGCCTACTTCAGGCATTATCTCAAATAACCCTGCAAGACTGGTAATACTGTGTGAGAGTTAGCACAGACCATTTCCCAGTATGCTGGAATAAGTCATATAAAAAATCACAGTTATAAAAAGCATTAACTTTTGAGCCCACATATATTCCTCTGACATCTGTTTTATAGCAGCAGATGTAAACTAGGAATGTTTGCTATCATCGTTTTGGATTTTGCAGTTTCTTTGTGTGCAGTTTGAAAGGTAGTGGACACATATATTATGATGAAACAGTTTTTAGACCAGTTCCAAGATCATGTAGAGCCAGACTATCACCCCTACACATGCCCTTGATTAGCCATCACTCACTTCCATCAAAGGGAATACTCACAAAAATGCTAACTTTTCACCAATATCTGTTAAGCTTCAAATTACTGCTCTATTTGCTCCACTAATGTAAAAGACTTTAGATTTTTTCCCCTCTTTTCCCTTTATTTTTATAGCAAATTCATCAGAGTGCATCAGGTGAAAATATTCGGGATAACAGAATGTGGATCAGTTTGGTTTTACAGGCTCCCTTTGGCTTTGCTAATTCACTCCAGAGCTGATCTGTGGCTGTCAAGGTTGGAGTGCCACAGTGACAACTTTTTAATGATCTGAGGCATATTGCCAAATAGTTCCTTTTTGATTTCCATCCAACACAAAAAAACAGTATTAAATTTACCAACTCTTGTATCATGCTGCTGACATATCTAGAGGGTGATTAATTGTGCCACCAGAGTCTATGTAGAATTCTATTTTTGAAAAAATTAGCTTTTAAAATCTATTTAATAACTATAATTATGAGTGAGGACAGAGACCCATAACTGTAAATGGGTTCTCTGTGTTTCTTATTTAAGTACCTGCCAACAACTGAAAGATGGAAAGCCAAAGAGCATTTTGTACCAGCAAGCAGAATGCAGCAACTTTTCAGGATAAATTCTATCTTCTGTGAGCAGTTTTGTCTAGTAAGAACCAATTAATCTATCAATCTGTTCTGCAAGACAATGGATAGCAATGACCTGTCAGCTTTATGAGATCCATCAACATCTTTTTGTATCTTTCTGAAGAAGGTCTATATGCCTTCTGCAGACTCTGTATGACAGAGTAGCACCATTAACACTGTCATTGCTGTGGCTACTGAGCTGCCTTTCTCTGGGTCTCTAACACAGTCGTTTCATTAAGTCACATCACATTGGGTTAAAATTCAGTGGACATTCTTCTTCTTTCAGTGAGAGATTTTGACTTAGGGTTTTTTTGTGGTTTGCTTTTTAGTTTTGATTTTGTTGTTGTTGTTGTCTTTAAAGCTATATTTGAAATGAAACCAGAAAAATAATTCAGAATTTGAATTTATATAGTTACAAAAAATGAGCAATATAGAGGTATTTGTATTCCTAGCTTTACAGGGAAAAGCATATAAACCAACAGACAACAGTGGCAGAGCTATTGGTATCTTGACACTGATACATTCCTTGTGTTGCATCTATATTGATTTAAAGAATGAGAAAAGAGAGATATAAATTTATGGGGACATTTTGGATGAAATTTTGCATTCATTTATTAAGTGAAATTTTATAGAGTACTAAACCATTGACCCTATCACTCGGTCTTGCAGATTTACAGGCTGAATTTAAGCCTACTGAAGTCAATAAGGGCCTTCTCAACAGCAGACTTCAAATCAGGACCTTGTTGCCCAACTCTTCACTCACATTTTATAGAAATATTACATCAGTGTAAAACTATGAATAAAGCAAATGTATTCCCAGTTTTCGGGGGGGAAAAAAGCACATTCAGGAATTTAAAGTGTACATAGCAATGTGTATTTATGTTCCAGCCTTCCCATGGTTTAAACAGAAAGAGTTCAGAAAGCAGGTAGTGAAGGGAGGGTTGAAGGGCTATAGGAGGAGTAATAAAGAAGCTGCCTAATTACCCACAATATTTTACATGGGGAAAATGCAAGCTAATATACCTAAGGGGGAAAAGATGATCTGCAGCACAAATATTTAGGTAGAAGGCAAAACTTGAATGGTTTTAGGGTTGAAGAAGGTCTGAGTGACTAGAAGAACCAAAGAAGCTCATCTTACACAGCAAATTCTCCCACAAAAATGAAAAGATATATATTTGAAGTTGTTCAATCTTTGAGCACTCATGATCACACAGATACTATATAACATATAAATACACAGAGATGCTATATAACATACAAATATTCCACACATATTGGATTTAAGCAATCTCTGTTTTTCTTCACATTATTAGAGAATATATCAGTGAATATAGTGAATGCTATTTTTAAATCACAAGACCATCCAAACTGTAGTACTATAACTTTCAAGTACAGACTTAACCTGTAGATGCAAGTCAAGTGGACAAATCTACAGTATATGTCAGCAAAAAAGCAAATGCAATTGTATCTTTTGTGAAATTTTTAAACTCTTAAAATGTATTTATTTATAAGCACTGCATAATAACACTTTTGTCACAAAGTTGCTGGAGTTTGAGAGACAAGTAACAAGATACCAGTAATGTGGATGGACTGACCTGTGAAGAAAGAGCTATGTAGGTACGGTCATGGTATTTGACTCCTTATCTAATAGGGTTTGCAAGTTGGTGTACTGGTGTGGTTTAAAGACATAGGTTGAGGGAGAATTAAAACAGAAATTTCTTGTCACTTCTCCAGGAAGAAGGTAAAAAGGCATGCAGTATTATAACCACAAAGTATCTTTTGTATACTGAGATACAGAAGTGTAGAAAAGATGTATCAGTATTCTGCCAATGTTTGAAGAACTTAGGTAGAAGAAAAGCACAGAAGATTTATTTTTTGGTGGTAGACTCCACAGCTGTGCATGTTCACAAGATAATTCAGGCAAATGTTTCATCTCAGTATTAAGCAATAATCCTGACAATGACCCTCTACAAGAAATGATAAAAAACTTGACAATTTGCTTTTAAAACTAAGCCTAAAATGAGACTTGAACACAACTGTGTGTTGTAAGGATAAGGAAAATATGACAAACATCACATTTCACATTGCATATCTCAGTCAAGAGTATGGGACCACTGAGCAACTGACGTTTCCTGCCTTCATATCAGATTTGTTCCATCTATACTGACAAAGAGGCTTTACAAATGGCAATGGGTACTAGCCACAGGAAAGGAATTTTGGTATGGGTTTGATGCACATATTTGCCTATACAGAGACACCAAGTTATGTCAAGTCTGAGTGTAAATTTCCAGGATTTCTGGGTTTTCAGAGGGGTTGAAGTAAGTCATGTTGCCAATAGGAGTGTGCTGGGGAGGCTGGAGTGGAAAATTAATGAGCTCAGGACAAAGTCTATCTACTGCCCTGGTGTGGCATGTCCTCCACTCTCCTTAGCCTGCCCTTTGCTGTTACCCTTTGTTGCATATTTTCTTAAACTAAATGTGCAACTGAAATCATAACTTTGTGTCCTGTTGACCTCTGGCAAAGAGTAACTTGCACAGCACTCAGTATAATAGGAGTTCACCTGATTAGGTCCCACAGGCTTTACTTTCATACAAATAATTATTGGTACCATTAGGATAAATGAACTTTTAGACATCTGAGAAAATTATTTCCAAAGAAAGAAAGAAAAATATAAAGCAAGCATGATATTCAGCTTATTTGATGAGAATATGCAAGGTAAAGAAAATTGAAATGTCATTGAGGGTGAGAAAAAGAAAAAACGAAGAGTAAAATACAAAAAATTACTTTCAAAGAGGGAGAGGTATGAGAGAAGTTTAAAATTTAGTGGTCACAGAAGAAGGAACACCACAATGTGTCACATTAATAAGCATTGTAAGTAGGAATGTTGATTAACTCAGGAATGACTTATTATAATATAAATGACAGGCCCTAATGGAACTGAAGTGACAAGGTATGAAATGCATTTTAGAGAAAGCAAAACGAAAGCTAAATTCCTGTGGGACAAGTAAACCTTTAGAAAAATTTGTATAGGTTTGTTAAAAACTGGGTTTGGAAGTTTGTAACTTAGAGGAGATAAGGAAATGAGATAGAATCTGGGCACAAAGAAAGATGATTGGTATGTTGCAAAGGAGCCTTGAAAAAAAATGTACAAAAAAGGTGCTATTAAAACAACAGGAAAAATAATATGGAAGAATTCATGTATAAACTGAAGGAAGAGAGAATAAAATTTTTTTTTCTGTACATAACCCCACACCTAGGTCAAATGGCAGTGCACTGATAATATTGCCCCTTCATAAACCTATATTACACCAGCGGACTTTCAAAGAACTCATCCTCAAGATAAGAAAATGCACACCTCTTCCTTTTATCACAATGTGCTTAAATACATATAATTTGATAGATGTTTACAAAAAAGGTTGCTACAAATACGCTCTTTGACATAGAAGTCTTCATATACCAAAAAAATCATGACTGAAAAATATGTTCTAATAAGAAATTACTGCCTGTGTTAAGGAAATAAAAGGAGTTTATTTGGAAACATATTGCTTACCTGTTTCTGTAAAATTACTGGTTCCAATTAAATTATAAAAAATACCCAGAAGTTTTTCATTCCTTAACATTTAAATTTCTGCAAATATAAACTGACTAGATCACAACTGCATTGATAGCTTCAGAAAAGATATCAAGGAACCTTACCAAAACTAGTACATTTTCATGCTTACCACAAAACAAGTCAAGGCAGAGAATATATACTGCATTACAAGATAGGCTATGCCTCACGAAATGAGCACAAATGAAGTGGGACAGGGAGAAGAAAATGATGAAATGGTGGAACTGAGGAGATGTATTCAGACAGAAGAGTGACTGCAAATGAAGCTGCAAACCTAGGGCTCAGCAGTGTGAAATGAATGTGTAGGTTAAATTATTTTGTTGGCAGTACCCTGAAAACTAAGAGCAGACATTTCGAATCTGGCATATTCAAGACTTTTGTTATAAAAGCTGGATATCATTGAGGTGGACTATAAAGAAATGCACAGAGGGAAATAAAGAAAGAAATATGCTATTAATATCAGCTAGGAAGGATTAATAATGTAACAAACAATGCAAAAGTGATTTTATATTAGACATAATATTATTATTTTTTTAGCCTTATGCTTTTGGAATATGTATGCCAGGTATTTGAAATGTTTGTTTTACATACCATGTTATGTGAGCAGATTACAGAATACCTGGACAGACATTTGTGACACATGGCTCACCGCTTCTAGTCAGTGAAAATCTGAAGACATTTGTGCTGATTCAATTTTTTAAAGTATTTTTAGTAAAATTAGGCATTTTGTTAGAACACACTGATATGTTCTGGTATGAATAAAATGCTGCCATCACTAACCTGGCAGTCAAGTGAAATTTTTGAGAGCAAGCACACCTTTTATACAGTCAATGTAAACCACTCCAAATGTGGTACAAAAATATAACATCCAAAAGGTGATCAATTTAGTATATTATAAAAGTGTGTTACCTCCACAGTAGAACTTGTCCCAGCTAAGTAATTGGTTTTTTAAGAAGCATGATTAGGATAAAAGTGAAAAAAATTTAAGAACAATGGAGATGATTCAGAAATCAGAGACAGAGCATTTCAAAGAGGAGATTGCAGCTCAAAAGAGAGAATGTGAAAATCCTGAGCTATGACTAATGAGGGCAAACATAAAGCATCAAAAATAAATTTAAAACCAATTTTTGAAATTGCCAGTACCTGGCAATTCAGAGAAGTCCTTCAGCTGACAATAGAAACATCCATTAAGCCTGTAAGAAGTTCATTCAATGCGAAGGGTGTTGAGGGTAAAAAGTACTGAAAAATCTAAAATTAGAGGTAGCAAAAGTAGGATTAAAGAGATTTATATGGGGGAAATTGTACAAGCCAGATGAAAAATTATGGGAAAAATTATCCAAAGTCAGAAGAATTTTTAAATATTCCACACTGCAAGTGCAGAGAAGTTATAGGAATTTAGCCTGTGCTTGAGAGACCTAGAATTCGCAGCAAAAACCTCAACAAAGTATTCAAGTATTTTGTTTGAAAGAAGAATTAATTTCAAAAATACATAGCATTCTCAAAGTATTTCAGTTGTTGTCATAAGCAATGTGTGTTATCTCAACAGAAAGAAAAAAAATGTCGTGTTTTCTTGTTTTTATTAGTGTCTCAGGGCAGGAGGAGCTATTAATTAGTCCAGAAAGCTGATGTGATACTGGAAATTAGAAGATGAGTGGTAAAAGGTTAATGAAGGTTTAACAAAAGCAAGTAGACACATAGACCACTCATGAATGGTATCTTAGAGTGGAACTATTCTGTAGCTGATACTCAATGTTAATTAACATTAACAAGATATATTTTGTTAGACCAAAATGAAGTTTTAAGAGGTGAATTTAAATCCTCACACAGACTTCTGCAATGGGGCAAACTTGGATTGCAAGGAACAATCAGTTTAAGTGAGTAATTAAGGTGTTAAATTTGGAAGGGATGAGCTCTCATGAGGATTCAGCTCTCATTTTTTAGGGCCACACAGAACATTGGTGAATTTCACACACCTGTGCACACACACACATACACCACTCTCCCTAAGCAAATTACCTTCATAAACTTACAATATGTCCACATAGAATATAATTGTTGGGAAAATACCTATCCTTCTCCATGTTCCCTAGGTTGGCATTTTACTCAGAATCCATATCCTTACAGCTTAACTGATTTCCTCACTGAAGCCAATGGGTAATTTTCTATTTATTTGAACAGAAGAGAGACATTTATGTAGCCTGTGATATCTGAAGAGAGACAAGATATATCTTCCCTATCAACATCTTTCTTGACTCACTTATAGCTTACCCGTTTGCCCTGAAGAATTCCACACTCAGAAGTCCCTCATGCATCACTTTCTCTTTTTTGTACATTCAACATTCTTTCCTTCCTTAGAATTTGCTCTATCTGCTTGTGTCTTCTCTGACCTCCAAACCTTTTAACTCATCCCTCCTCCTGAAAGAGAGACAATCTTTTCTTCCTGTTCAAATATTTTTGCTTGGTCCTAAAAAGGCCTCATAAATCCCAGCTTCACTCATACTACCTTCCTGCTATTCAACATTTCTGGCTTTCATTTTAATCCTCCTGATGCCTCTGTGTGCCATGTCCTAAAAGTCCCCTGAAATCAACTCTCATCTCTTCCTGTGCCCTCCCACTCCATCACCATCCACCCACCTCTATAACTTTGTTTGCCAGGACTCCGAAGTTCTTCCTCTCTCCTCTTTGGAAAGTCTTTCTTTCTCTTCATGCTTCCTGGTCCCACTGCTTCTCTCTCAGTGGGACTTCCCTGCCTGTAACCTCCTGCTTGCAGTTGTCCTCCAGGTCAGATCTGTCTCACTTACCTGTGACAAGGTGCACCACCTGCCCCTCTGCTCTCTGCAGTTCCCTCACTGCCAGCAGGTGCTTCACTGGTGCAGTTTGTCACTGCCTCTCCCACCCACTGGCATTCCATGGGGAACCAAGAGCTGTTTCTGCATGCTGGCTCCCTTCTGCTCCTCAACAACTCCACACCCTACCTCCTAGGCCAGGCTGCTCCCTTTCTACACCGTGATGGGAAAACTATTTATCCTGGGCCGAGAATTAAGGATTTCACAGTAAAACATAAAATTTAGAGGGTAGGAGACTGACACAGACATGCAGATAGTAAAAAACACACTTTATTAAACTATTCTTTCTCTGATACTGTATGTTTTGAAAGAACAGAAAAGTTAATAATGCCTCATTGTCTTTAGAATAAAGGTCTACATATCCTTGATTACAAGACAGAGCATTTTTTTCTAATATATTGTAGCGCAGAGCACAAGATTTGCTTCTGCCCTGTGCAGTTTTAAAAGTGACCCCAATGCATTGAATAATCAGTTAAATTAAAAACTCGATTTATCCAAGTAACTTCACTATAATGTAAAATGTCTTTTTGAAAGACAGTCCACTGAACCCAGCCACGGTGGGAGGCCTCCAGTCCTGTTACAGCAATGATTTCTGTGTATATCTCCTCCCAGATGCAGTACTTATAAACCTAAACTTCCTTCTCAAAACTGCTCAGACGGTTCACCTCTTTTAGTTAAGTTGCTCCCTGTTTTACCAGGTGCCTAGGCACGATGGCAAGCTTGTGGCAGATACTTGACACATGCCAGACCTACTTCTGTCTTCTATTTTGCACAGACTTTGCACATCTTGGCATTTGTTAAGGATTTGTTTTATTAAATTAACTGTTCATAACTTTATTCTCTCATAGTTTCTCCAGTCACAGTTTTTATCCTGCTTAATGTGACAATACAGGAGACTATGTCTGTCCTCTAAAGACACATAATACTTCAGCAACCATGTGGTAAGACTTACGCCTTGTTCTGAGTTTTCTTCTGGCTCCATATTTCACTGAAACTTTGGAGGATTTTACTGGAGTCTTATCATAACTGATTTTCAGCATTTCCTTGGCAACCCTGTCTTTGCCTGCTGCTTTCCCAGGTTTAACTAGAAGATAAAATGTCTAGTTCTGAGCATCAAATTTCTCTGTCAATGTCAATAATTTCTTAAGTAAGGTTCCATTTAACATTTCTAAAAGTACTCTGTCCATCTATGCCTTGACTCTTTTCCCATTTTAAAAAATTTAAATGTTCGTGCTTAAAAAAAAATAATAGCAAGATATATGTTCCCAAGTTGGAGTGAATGTTTCTTGATTAATTATTCAAAATATAAATAGGGAAGTTACCCTTTTTCTTATCTATCATGTTCTGAAGTTACAGCTATATTTTGTTTCAGCATATTTTAATCCTCCACAAGTTTTTAATAACATTTGTGAAAATTACATGTTGTTCACAAGAAATGATGACATTTTTGTTCCTGGAACAATCAAGAAAGCTACTCCCTATTACTATATAATAGTAATCACTGTAATTTACTGTGTTGGATACCTAGACATATATGTATAAATATGGTTCAGATCATAGTTGCTATCTGCAAGACACTAAAATTGAACTGAATTTTGAGGAAATTAACTTTGCTTGCCTGTGTACATGAAAAAAAAAAAATTTCATTGCTGTCAGTGCTATCATATGAAACTTATTATGGGTAATAACATTATTGTAAAATAGGTCTTTAAAAATAAAGATGATGTAATATTTGTGTACACCACAGAATAAAACATGCTTTAAATGAAAAAGGCTATTTTTTTTGATAGTGTCAAAGAAATGTAAGTCTTTCTTGATGAAAAATCTAAACAGATCCCAGGCAATGATCAGCAGTACATCCTGAAATTTATTATGTCATACAAAAATCTGTGCTACTTTATATAGGAATTTGAACACATCAACTAGATCCCTTGACACAGTATATGTATAAATCACAACTATTAAGTTACTTTTAATAAAATGCAGCCAGTGATCTATGTCAGCATTGTAAAATCTAGAAATATAGATGTAAACCTAAGACTGTTTCTAAGTCATGCTATCGTCTTTTTCTCATCTGCATATGTCTAGAGGACTGCTCCAAGCTTGATTTACACTTTTTTGCTGTTTCTTGGCCTAGAACAGATCCTTAATGTTACTTAAACTCATCTTTGTATTTACTGAATCTAATTAACCTGGCAAACATGATCTAAAGGACTGTAACCATACACACACCTTACCACACATAACAATGATGATGACTTATTATTCCTCAAATGTAAAAGCTCCTGACAGTTGAATAATGCTAGCTCAGGTTAGACTGGACTTTCAGCAGAAAGTGCAAAATCTGGTCTATACTAATTTCTTTACCTGTATAATGACAATATACTCTGTTGATCACATACCAGGCTAAAACAGAATTAGTTCGTTAGTGGAGACAAAACTCATGGAAGAAAATTGTCTTAGGTGCACAGGTTGTTCAAAATGAAAACCCAGACATCTCACTGGTATGGTACAATTAAAGCATATTTGCCTTTACAAAAACAATACCTACTGTGTTCTAGTAGAAAAATGAATGTCAGCTAACAATCTAAAAGCAATAAACAATAAACTTAAATTATAGTAAAAGTCAATTAGTATGCCAATTAGTCTATATTGCAAGGAACTTACATGAAAAACCTTATTTTTCACTGTCATACAAGGTGTTGAGGAATGAACTTTGTCATTTAGAATTCACTAATAATTATAAAGGGGAGTTTGAGGGATTATGATGTGACTCCATAAAGTAGTAATGCAACTACTCACCAAATGGTACAAGCTTTTATACTTCAGCAGCTTTTAAAAGGATGCACATGGTAATAGAAACTCACTTTGCAAAAGGACAAATAAATCTGGGGATGCATATGCTTTGTGTCAGTTTCATGTGGTTCCTAAACAAGATTTTTACTGAAAATGTTCTCGGTGCAAAAGAAAATAACATGGAGAAAAACACATTCATCAAGTAAAACACACAAAACCCAAGTCCAATACTTAATTCTTTTGGGAATGGCACAAAAAAGTTAATAATCTGTTCAAAGCCACAGAGTTCCCTATCCAAGAGTGTAAAAGGTATTGTAAAGGCAAAGATTACATTAAGCAAATATCACAGGCATGATATTTGACCATACAATTCACTTGACAGCAGAAGATAATCAGCTTTTTGGTTTAATTTCAAAACAGAAGCATCTGACTTCTAAAAGAGCTGGACATCCAATGTTCAGCCTACACGTTTGTTTCCATTTGTTTCTTCCAGCTCTTGGCTGGGATTTTGTAAGGCTGAACATGGGCAAATTGCTATCTACTGCTTATTTTTGGCTGAATTCTTAATTTGGCTTTTATTCTATAAAAAGCATAAGCAGCCTTTGTGGAAGGATCATGAAAACATCTAATTATTTATCTCCATGTAATGATAGTACGAATTAATATTACATACAAACTATTTTCATTTACATAAGTAAGTGAAGGTCCCCAATAAGCAGTTTTACCAAATGAGTCACAGGAAACCCAATTCTGGCTGAAAACATTTGGGCTGCAATATCTCTGTGCCTGGAATTGGTTTTACTCAAAGTAAACATCAGATCTGACTCTCTGTCTTCCTTGAGTCCAGAATGTCATCTGAGCTTTCTTCCTACTTTGAGTTTTGGTACTGAACTACATTTAGTTTAATCCTTCCATTAATTTATACCTTTTTTTCCTCTAATAATTTTAATTTTTAAAACTTTATTTGTAGTAAATGATTCTTTGCTTTTCATCAGGGAAACTGATAAAGGAAAATACCAAATACTAGAGTAGGGAAAATGAAAGCAGAAAGACAAAACTAAGGACATTATCAGTGATGTAGAATTCTAGCCAACTAAAGAATGGGAGAAAAAAAAGTGAGTTCTAGAAAATGTCCAGCCTTGGAAAAATTGTTTAATGTGATGCTTTTGGAAAAAGACACTTTTTTCCATATATTTCTTTCCTTGGAAACAATTTCCTTGGAAATAATTGCCACCTCATTCCATGATGCATTCTTGACAATGGAGGATGCAGTGGTTATGTACATTTTTAATGTTTTGTTTGAAGCACATGAGTTTTTGAAACATATTTATGAGAACTGTCTTTCAAAACCTGCAAAGTGGCTGAGAGACCTCAAATACAACCCACGTCCCCAGGATCTGCTTCTGTCACAACTGTCTGAGAGAGAACAGAAAACCAGTGTGGTGCTTGTTATAACATCCCCTGGGTTTTGGTATGTTCAATATTTTATCAGGATAAATAGTGGTTGTAAAGTAGACAAACAAGTTACCATGTAAGCTAATGGTCCCCTGTGTTCCTGTTGTGTGTAGTTATGTGGGGAAAAAAAGCCCACACTTCTCACAGTTAATTCAGTGCTTTGGATATTTTTAACTCTAAAGAAGGCATCTTTAAGAGACATGATGGGAATGCTTGTTGCAGTTTTCCCCTCCAAACCTTCCAGAAGTGCTTGGAAAGAGAGCAACTAAAAAAGGAAAAGAAAAACAACAACCAAACCCCACTTAATAATTCTTTATTCCATGACAGCACACTAGTAGGGTAACCCTCATATTTTGCCTTCAGCACTTGCCCACTGCTAGCACAGGGGTGTTTTCTTCAGACATGCCAATATAAATTTAAATTTGCCTTCAAGATCAACTAATTGATGTGGTGTAGAGCACTTCAAAAACTGACTCATAATCACTATATACAAGGACTCAGGGAAGAATCTGGGAAGGGTACCTTCATGAAAAGATGCCTCAGCCTAGTGGTACTGCCAGTACATAGGAATTATTGTCATAATTTGAGATGGACTACATGTTTCAAGACCTGCACAGAGGAAGACTGATAAGTCTTACTATCTTGCCAGTGTTTAGTTGCATGAAGATAGTAATTGCTGCCAAATGTTCTTGAATTCTTTTCCTGGTGTACAATTTCCAATGCATTTCTAATGCGATGACGTATTATTTAGTTCTCTCTCTATTTGATGAAAGCATAAATTAAGATAAAGTGCATCAAGGTTACTGATGCTTTCTGATAATAAACTAAAACTGTTGATTAAGCAAATGATGAGTTTAAGTCAACATTCTTTGTATTAAAATGCTTGATGTAGATTTATGAACTAACCTCACAAAAGTTTCACAAGTATAAAATAAATTTAATTTATGATAAACAATATTTTACTTTAGCATAATTTAATATCTACAGTTTTAATATAGAAAGTCATTTAAGTAAGAAAGGACATAATTAAGCCTTATCAATATACTGAACTGTTTATTTTTCAGATTAAAACATCAGAAGTGCTCTTGGTCTTTCATCTTGGTTAGACAAAGCATTTGTTTTGGATTTCCATGGGTATTTAATATACATTATCTGTTTGAATTAATTTTTTTTTTTTTCATTTTTAAAGAACAACCTAAGAAATAAATTTTGCAATTTCTATGAAATTTACAGCTACAAAAAATTCTCTTGTTCTTCCCTTCTTGGGACATGAAATATGAGATTTTTTTTATAATGCAGCAGTTATTTTATGCTTGTTTTGCTGCCTCCTATCTTCCTTCACCAAAGCGTTTCTACCACCTTTTTTCCAGGCTGCTCTTTAGGCCAGGTGAGATACTTGTCTATGCTGCTCAATTAAAGACATACCTATGAGGCAGTTTTGGAAGGATTCATGTGATTTTTCTGGGACTCTTTTCAAGTGAATCCTCTTCCTTATGGATCACTTCCATTTCAGAGCATAGAATGTTTGTGGACAACCATGAGTGTTGGCTGCCATTGTTCTTCAGCTTGCCACTCCCTCTTCTGGTGACAAAGCCTTTCTCGATTATCCTTTATGTGGCTTGATACAAAAAGCCCCATTCCTCTTTTCTGGACTCAGATTGGATTCTGGTGATTTTGTGGTGCCATGTGGATGAGAAGCGTCACCCTTGGGTTTCACTACAGTTTTTCAAAATGGGCTTATCAGACACTTCTTCACAAGGCAGTAACCCTGCTGGTCTGGATTCCTTTTAATTTCACTTTCTTTCTGAGAAACATATTCAATTTAACACCATTTAAAAAGTACTTTCGAGTTACGCATTTCATGCAACTCCAAATTAGCAAACATCAACAATGAATATTATTCCTTTTCTTTCTGCAAACCTTCCTCCTCATAATTTGCATTCAGGTCATAGTGTACAGAGATTAGCTCATTACCACCAAGAGAAAGAGAAAAGGAAAAAGAAAATGTTTGAATGTGTCCAAGAACTGTTCAATATTCTCAGCAGTCACCAAAATGACATTAAAAAGAATAGCTTTCTTTCCATCATAACAAAATCTAAGGTTATCCAGTGTGTTTAAAATAAAAATAATACAGAATTATTTTACTATTAAACTGAAAAGCTTGCAGCTGCCAGCAGTTCATTATTTTTTGGAGTTATTGTGTTAAGATCCTGCAAATCTACTTGTAATGCTAAATAAGAATGATTCATGGATTAAAAATCAGTGAGGAGCTTTACAGAACACAGCAAATAAAATACAATAGGAACCTTGCACTTCAGATACAGGATGAGTATAATCTCCACAACAGACAAGATGGGCAAGATCTACACAGGCTGAGAGAAATTAATCAAACTGCACTGCAATGCTTGGCCTGAAATCTGGAAATGCTTTGAGAAGTCAATAAAGGAAGTCTTATCCCCAGCAGGAGTAAATCCATCAGATACGTCCACTTACATCAGTTGAAGATCTGCCCCAATGTTTGTAAAATTAATGGACTACACTATATTGCTTTAATTTTTATACTGGTAAATTGGAAAGGCAATTAGTACACAGCTGCATCCCCAAAAGTATTGTCTAATAGAACTGGGTTTTTCTGTAGCCATGTGTGAAAACGTCTAGAAAGCAGCTAAGAGCCAGCGGATGGATTATCCGCCAAGGCCAAATAAGTTTAAACTACTGCTTTCCTAGTTTGTGGGAAAAACCAACACATTGCTGAGTGAAAAAACCCAGGAAAATAAAATGAAAGCAAACATGGAAGGGGGAAGAGGAAAGACCTAGTTCTCCTTTATACAAGAGCTGATATTTCTTAAAATTTTTTAACTAATGAAATGATTTCTACTTTATAAATCAGAAAAGTAAAGGATTTGAGAAAAAAAAATACGGCAAATGCTACACTAAATAAGTAAATAGGTTTCAGGGATAGAAATAATTATGGACTTGCTATGTAACACTGAGGATTTTTGGTTTTGGTTTAGTACAACATAGCTCTTTTTACCTAACTTAACTTTATTTTTTCTCAATGCACTGAAATGCGCAAAACCAAGGGATTAATAAAGGAAGACTATTAATGTGAAAATAGCGAAAAAACCTTGTTAACTCCAACTTAGTTCAGAGGTGAGCAATTCCTATCAAAACAGGAAATAGTAAGTCTTTATCTCATAATTAAAGAGATTGAGTAGGAAACATCAGGGGAATAGCCTAAATACAGTTAGTTAACAAAAGCAAAGCAAAAAACAGTGTGGCTATTCACTGGATAAAGTAGACAAAGTAACCTGACCCTTCGAGTCAAATTTTGACTCACTGACCAGCTGGATTTGGTATGTTTTCAATGCAGAAAATCATACTCTTTGAAATGAAAAATGTGGAGAATCAACTGGCGTCTTCCTAGTAAAACTGATATTGCATAGAATCAGTGCTCTAACTTAAAATGAAAATAGAAATGCAATTTTCAAAAGTGCCTAAGGGAATTAAGGTCTCCAACTCTTGTCAAATTTTATTAGGATTTAGGACTCTAATTCCCTCATTCTTTGAGAATCTCAGACTAAGTATTTATCTCCTCTCTGCATCTTGCACCCTTTCTGCATTATTTACCATATTCAGGAGCCCACTGTGATTGTGTGGTATGTTCTCAACCATTTCATCTGCTTATGCTGAGTTAGCCAAATGTGAAGGTGTATGAACTGTTTGTTGTATAAGAAATGAAAGTGAGTTGAAGAATAAAGATTTTAAAATATTGATCCTGTTATTTACAACCAATGTATGTTCCATCTGATGTTGGACATTTGCCTCTTTCCAAATGGTATTGACAGGTCTTTCCTGCATGACTAGTGTCTTCTACACTGAAAAGTTTGAAAGGATCTGTAAAGGTTGGTAGAATCTACCCAACAAAAAGTCCATATTCACCTATGATCTGTTCTTCATACAATGTTTTTCATTGAGTATTTTTGCATCTCTTTCTGGAGAACCAAGTTGCACTTAGACCAAATGATGCATTATTCCCCCAAATGTACCTTCCTATTAAATTGACCAAGCGTTTTTTATCTTTTCTTGTTTCTTAGGCTTTTACTCCACTTCTCAGGATTTTTTGGCTCCAGTAATTTCCTGGGAATCACACTTAGCAAAACCATGGATAATGAAATACTATGGGCTCATATCATCTGCACAATATGGATGCAAGCTGAAAGCTCCATCTAAGTGATCTAGGGAAAAGGAATTAGTGTATTCTACAAACTGTATAAGGACAGCAAAATGGACTGAACGTATTTGGCCCTCAGAACACATGGTACCAGTAAAAATATCAAAATTTCTACAAGATTCTAGGTGCCTATTTTAAAAACAGTTTAAGGAGATGTGGTCTTAAAATACCACTGGAACATGGTTATTTACATTCTGTACACTTCTTTTGCAAATAAAAATTCCTTTCTTATGTGTTGCTATCCAAATATGCAGCTGTCATTGCTCCAAAAAGCAGTAATGCATGCTATTAGTAAAACCTGAAATTAGTGAAATTACTCTTTTCCCATGCAGCAAGTTCAAGAGGGAATGGCCTCAAGTTGCAGCAGGGAAGGTTTAGACTGGATATTAGGAAAAACTTCTTAATTGGAAGAGTTATCAAGCATTGGAACAAGCTGCCCTGGGAAGTGGCTGAGTGACCATACTTGGAGGTATTTAAAAGATGTGTAGATGATGCACACAGGACACAGCTCTGGTGGATTTGGCAGTAGGTTTACATTTGAACTTGATGATCTTGAAGTTTTCTCCCAACTCAAATTATTCTATTATTGTATGACTGCCTACAGCATCCCCAGATAATTTCTAAACTCTTTGACCTCAATTTATAAGAAAACAAGTACAGTGAGTACATGGGCATTTTAGAGTCTTCATTATAGCCCATCTCTGCCTGATGGGTCTTCTATTACCTATCAACAGAATCAGAATAAAACTACAAACATGAAGTTGAGTTAAATCAGATTTTTTGAATACCCCCTTAGAACACCAAATAATCCTTTTCTTTCTTTTCTTAATACTTCCTTTTACTATATGGCATAGAAGTGATATCAACAGCTGATATCTACAACCTTAATAGGCTTCTATCTTGTTAATTCCCTTTGGACAGAGGTAATCTTTTCCATGGTAATGTCTTCCTCCATGAAACCTCTGGGAATTAATATCATATGATTTGTCTTGTTCTTGTTGTCATTCTTCTGGTAAAGACCTGAAACTCTGGTCGTTTTACAACCAACCAGAATCCACACTAGTTTCAGTGGGCCCTAGATGAAACCTGATTGAATCTCTTTCCTTAAAGAGACATCATACACTTAGCTAACTGCTATAGTTCACAAAATTTAATGTTGCGTGTTTTGTATCTGATACACTAGAGGCAACTTTTCAAGTTCCTGCAGCTGCACAGCCTAAATCTTGGCACAATCTACTAATATATCTGAGACAGAAATATGACCTCATAAAAGTAGAGTATTATGAGCACTAAAGCTCTGCTATGTCTCAGTCAAAATATCAAGGTTTTTTACTGTAGTATTCCACTCAGTATTCATGGAATAGAGTGTGATTAAAGAACCACTCTTGCTCTTGGTGTGCCAATTCAATAATTATTGTCTTTGTTTCTTTAATATATGCGCAAAGTCTCATCCCACACAAAACATGATATCATAAAGCTAAGATAATAGTACAGTGAGACATCTTTCACAGTGGCACTAACAAACTCTGGGTGGTTTTGCAATGTTTATGAACAACAGCACTGTATTCATAAACTTATTTCAACCTCGCAGAAATTTACACTTCTACACTAAAAAAGAAAAAAAATCCCTGGAACAACTAAGGTAGAAGAGGGTGAAGAAAATTAAATGCGATTTTTAATTACTTTTATGCATACAGACCTCAAGGGATAGAAGAACAAAATATCTTTTGTAATTTTGGAAGACAAAGGGGTGCTTCTAAATTGCTTTAGCACTGTCTGGGCTCCTTCCAGAGCATCCACAGCTGCTCCGTTGCTCAGGCTCTTCTACTATTTCATCTCTTAACTTGTTTTTGTCATCCACAGTATGTATATGTTCCTTGTCCTGAGTATTTCTAGTACGAACATTGGACAGCTTACACAGGGCAGGCAACAAGGATCCTCCCAGTCAATGGGACTGTTCCCCCTCTGTGTCACAAATCCCAGCTGCAGGTGCTTTATCAGAGGGACACTCTCACCTCCATCCTGCCTTGGGCTATGTTACAGCTATGGCAGCATCCTGAAAAAATGCTCTGCTGAAGTGATAGAGATTGATGTTAAAAAGACTTTAAAAGTGATTAAAATGTTTAGCTATTTTATTTAATTTTTAAAAGGCTATTTTAAGAACATAAAACCCCAGGGCATTTTATGAGAAGAAATACTTTGCTAACACTACTTCATATAAAGGACATTTAAAATCTAATGTTATGAATATCTTCTTGGTTGAATATCAGCAGACTTTTGGCTAAAATGATTGATCACGGTGCATAAGAAAAAGTATCTTCTCATTCCTGAGCACTGAGATTCTGATCCAGGAAATCCAACAGAGTATAAATGGATGGTTCCTCCAGCTGCTTACCTTTTCTTTCTTCTTACTCAGTGTGTAGTTTATGAGTTTGGGAGATCCCTGCAATGATCTGATTCTACTGGGATCTTTTATTAATTGCTGTTCTCAGTACAGACTCTTTTCTGCTCCAGATGTTCATGAAGTCCAATGCACGCTAGCAATACCTTGTTAAAATAAAACTGTACGAATCACTACACACATCAGTCATTGGTATGGAAGCTCCACTTTATCAAAGTATAGAAAAAGTAAGGAAGGCCTTTTATTTTATTTTTTCGGTAAATCCTGTCAAGCTAAGGTTTCATGAGACACTATGAAAAATTTCCCTTACGTATATTTGTCACATATTCTGCATTCTCTTTCATTACTAATTTTATTTTATTAAAAATGCAATTGACTGTGTCTGGCAAGACTATTTGTATTGATTTACAACTTATAATGAAATACAAATTACAGCAGTTTCTGAGTTAATTGCACCTTTGGCCTTGTTTTTGACTGCAGTAAGGTTTTTCCAATCAGTCTCAGACACCTGGCCATCAACCTTCTGGGACCAGCATTCTTGCCCTAGACATCTCTGGTCTCCTGTCTGCAGACTGGTGACAAAAATGGTAAGTACTTGGGATCTTTCTATTCAGTCTGACAACTCAGCAAGTCCAGTATCAGGTAAGCATCTAGCCTATTTTTTCCAGGAAATGATAGCATAAAGTAATCATCTCTAAAATCATATCATTTAGAACAGAAATCTTACATAGAAAACAGATATTAAGAGAATAAATACATCTGAACATGTCCTCTTTGTCTGGGAGCTGACAAAAACTAAGATGCAGAACTTGACAAGGCTAGGGTCAAATCCATAAAAGGATTTATGTGCCTGGATCCTCTTCAGTAGGCTCCAGTACACGGGGGAGAGAATCGGCTCTTGACACAAAAACCTTGCTTGCAGCCACTGAGAACCACATCCCCCCACTGGGAGTCAGTGCCTGGTGCTCTTTTCTGAACAAAAATGCAGAAAAGGATTGGTGTTGACAGAGAAAGATTCTCCCATTACCTCTCCACTTATCAAATACCTCTGCACATTTATAAAATATCAAGTGGATCAAAATAAAGCAGGTTGAGGAGTGAGGGTGAGGGTAGAAAAGGAGATAGGATCTACAGGTTTAAATCTCTCTCGTAGTCATCAGCTCAGTAATTTTTTTCTCAGTTTCTCTTCCATTGCAAAATTGTTGTTAAGATGTCTAAGAAGTCCTTCATCCCTCTAATGTGCACAATATGATTCAATGTCATTTAAGACCATTGTAATGCATCTGTTTAGTCCCTAGCCAATACACCCATCAGTACTTGTAAAGTTCTGTATCTCCCAAAACTAGGAAAATTAGCAGAGTGTGTCTGCCATTTGCTGTAATTCTGCTTGGGAACCCAACCCCATCCTAAACCCCACTCCAGGACCTTTACACACATGTCCATCCTGCTTCACACTGCAGCTTTGCTTTTCTCTGAGAATACCTGTATCCAAGAAGGGTATCTTTATTCAAGAAATGTTCTGCCACTCACCATACAGAGGCTGTACCAAATGGCTACGATGCCTATAAATTCTATAAATCCTAACCAAAAAGAAAAAGAGGGTAGGATGTGCAGGATGGTAGCACAGCACAAAGCACTTCACTTCTTGACTGATACCTTCTTTCCCCTTTTCTGTTTCTCTGCATCCCCATTTGGAGAGTGGAGGAAGATCCTTGCAGGAGCACGGACAGTAACATTTCCTGTATGAAAAAAGTACCCACAACAGAAGCCTGTCCTGTTCAGCTGCCTAGAAAAAGTATGGCTGAAAACACCTTTCTATAGAATATATCAATAACAGGGATATTCTGAGGAGGACTCAAGAGGCTGCATGATATCAGTCAGAAAGAGGTTTCCTCCCACATGGAGGGTCTGGGGTGCTGGAGGTTATAATAGAGATGGACATTAGCTAATAACCCTTCTGGGAGCTCTTGCTGGAAATATGACACCTTTCATCTCCTGAGCTAGGAAGCAAATAATCAAGGGTTTTGCTTGAAAGATTTTCTTTTGTGCCAAAAAAAAAGTCAAAAATCTGAGGAGCGAGAGGCTGTCAGTAATGCCTGGAGTCAGGCTATGGTGTGTGGAAAGTACAGTTGAGATGGTAAGAGCAAGGAGTCTGATGGAGCTTGTAGCTTCTTTTGCCTTCCTCTTATTTATTGCATAGCTCTGACAAAAGCTGCTGACTGACAAATCATGGATCAGCATCTAACTAGTTACTAGTAACTAAAGCTAGTTACTTTTACTAGGATTATCACTAAACATTTGATTAAAATTATTAAAAGCAGTCAGCCACTGACTTTAGCTACCTGTTACCATTATTTATTATTGAAATGTTTCAGGAAAGCATCCTGAGACACAAGACATACTAGAGATTTTTATCTGTGTTTATGCTTAAGTTTGTTTATGCTTCTATTGCTACCAAGAAGAATGAAGTGGCCTAGTGCCGGTAAGAATATTCCAAATAAATACTCTTTTAAGTTTATCTTTTTCTTCTGTCTTATTTGCTTAGATACATTTTTTTTTCCTCAAGCAGTCCTAACTCAGATTTGGTTAAATTTAGAATTTCTAATTTTTACTGCTTACAAAAACCACTCATTAAATATACATCAGCTATATCATCATTTGTCATCTACATTGATGATAGTACAATTAAATACTAACCTTGTAGAAGACTCCTTAAACATAGATAATATTCTTATGCAACCCTTTTCATAATTCTATTTTCTTTTCTGTCCAGTGGGCAATGCCATTAGCTTTTTTAAATATCAGGGTCATTCCTGTACATGTCCATAATTCAGTCATGTTCTAAGGAAACTTACACCTATATTTTCCATTCTTAGCTTTTTAAAAATTAGGCTAAGGTCAGAAAGCAAGGCAATTCCTTGAGCTCTATAGACACTAAAAGAGGATTGTTTGATGGTATTAATTTCTTACTCTTAAGAGAACAAGCCATTTGAAGAATTTGGCACTGGACGGAGAAGAAAATTCCAGATGGATTTTCTAGCTAAGAATATGAGCCTTTTGTGTTCCAACAGCTCTTAGAAAGACCTTGAGGTTTCAAAGACACAATCTATTTCCACGTATCTTGTAATACTGACAGATAGCAAGGAAAGAGATGGACGACCATGGCACTATGACTGACAGATTTTTCCTTTAGAAGTGTGTCTTCCCTTGCCATATTCTTCCCACCTCTGGCTGAAGTGCACTGGATGTGCAGTGAGCATGCAAATCCCAAAACCCATTCCAATGCTTCACTGTCACATGTAAGGGAGAGAATTTACGACATTGTGCTGACTCAAAAGATGTGGCACGAGAAGTAAATATAGAAGTGGACTGACAAATAAGTGCAAAAGGCATAACTGCAGGCTTTATTGTCTCTGTCCTGTTTGATTTATTTTGAAACTTTTAGTATTAGTGATATGCAGCAAGCTCCCAAATTGCTCTGAATTAAGGCATGCCTACAAAACATCTGTGTAATTTCCTCTCTCTGTTGTTTACAAGCAAGCCCAAGGGTGGAGAACCTCTCTCCTGATAAAGGATTAAAGGACTGAATAAGCATTTAAGGGACACTAGAGAGAAATTCAAAATTATATTGGGGCAGGAATTTCTCCTGTTCCAACAGAATATTGTCATCACTGACCTACAGAAACAGTCACTTATGCTTAATCTTAGTTCCTGAATCATTGACTGAACTGGCTTGAACAAGAGACACAGAAAGTGGCGGTCCTGACAGTAGCCTGAAGATTGTTCCTTTCTCCTAAGAAATTGTAGAAATTATCTCAAAATTCCTCCAGCTGTGAAGATACCAAATGCTAGACTATGAAACTGAGAATGCCACATATAACATCTATACTGCATCTAGAAGGAGGAAGACTAGTAATTTACAAAATAGGCCTTGAATATTTCCATAGGAAAATTATATTAGATTTGGACACAATGAGTCTCCCATAGAGGAGCAACAGTAGAAAAGAACAGAGTTAGGATTATTTTCCCTTACACTTTTTATGAGGGCTTGGTGCTGCAGTACAGGTGGGACACGTACAACCAAACAGGCTGTAAAAGCTTCAATGAACAGGATCCAGAAGTGAGCAGGCAAGAAACTCCACAGACTGCAGGTATCCTAAAAGTGGAACTAGTTGAAGGCTATGTGGTGTATTAAAAAGGAAAGACTCTGGCTGGATCATTCAGTTTAATTTTCAAAAGATTTGAAAAAAGTGAATAGAATAGCTTCTCTAGATTTCAGAACTGCCGTTCAGTGTCATTAAATATGCTCAGCAATCAGTTGGTACATATGATTGCATCTTGCCCTCAGTTATATGACAACAACTTCCCCTTTAATTAAATGGAATTGCACCTGTGTATGTAATGATACAATTTGGCCTATAATATATAATAAATACTCAATATCTTTGCCAAAAAATCATTTAGTTGCATAATTTAGTGAATGTTAAATAATTATTAGGAACATATTTACTGAAATTCAGTTGTTCAACATCTATCTTCATGCAAATTATTGTTACACTTTGATAAATATTCATAGTAATCAGTATGTATTTAATTAACATACAATAACTTTCTCATTAAGTCTGAGTTAAATCCTTTTAAGGGGGGAGCATTTCATTTAAAGTGTTACTGGAAATCTCTCTTTGGAAGCTTACATAATTAATCTTATTTTTGGTTTCTGACCAAAAGAAAGGGCAATTGATTGCTGTGAGGGATTCTCTATTCATAGTATGTGATCCTGTGCTTTGATAAAAATTAAGCTAAAGCATCTGAGCACAAAACAAGAATGATCTAACAAATGCTTTATTTATCTTGCTTGTGATTTAAATTATTTCAAAATAATTTATTTGGAAGTCATAAAAACTTTGAAATCAAATGACAGAACAGTAAGATTTGCAGTAAGAGACTAACAAAAAAATTCATATTACATCAGATAGCAAATCAGACTGAAGATAAAATTTGATGGCATCTTTAAATGAAGACTGGAGAGTGACTGAATTACATGTGTTCTAATTTTCACCTTGTTTTACTGTTTAATGATTTGCTTGATTAGACCTAATAGTGAAATGTGTTCTTTTCTTTTGGTTTATGTACAATGATGACCTTCAATTATTAGGAATTGTTTAGCTTTCACCTTTTAATCAAATTATGTAGGATTTCCACTTTGTTTTCCTTATTGCTAATTTTGTTTTACACAGAACTCTAAATTCTTTAATGGAGTAAACTGAAGGGTTTGATACATGTGTGAAAAATAGTAATTTTCATTTATACCAGTAATTTGAGATGTCCCAGATGTATTCCTACCCCTTGAGAAAAAAAAAAGACAGAGGGAATTAAAAGAACAGTCAAATTCTGCAGTCAGATAGAACAAAGACATTTCAAATACCTTTCAAAATGTCAAAGATCAAGATATCCTGGAATAACCTACTGTATCATACATACAACTTCTCACTTTGAGGTGATTCTCCAATACTCCTGATGCAATTTACCACTGTCTGAGTGTTGTACACTCAAGTCTGGAGTTAGTTCTTCCTTCACAGTGAAAACTCAATCAATCATATCAAGTAAAACAACATCAGCTGGGAAAAGCTAAAAATGCCAATATCAGAAGAATTACTAGCTTTGTGGTTAAGGTATTTTCCTGAATGCAGAGGTTCCAACTTATTCTGCAATTAATACAGATGAAGAATTAATGATGTCTCTAGTAATAGCCTATTCCAGGACACATTGCTTCACACCAGCAATAGTGTCTGAGGAAATCCTTCACAGAGAACACTTGATTGAAACCAATACATTCATGTGAAAGTTGAGATAGACTTTTCTGACACAAAATATTAATCAGAAGATTCACAAAAAGGTGATAAAGGCATTTTTCAAAATTGTTTCTCCTGTTGTTCTTTCTCCACCGTGGGACATAGCCACCCTGTGAGCTAAAGTTGAGGTTGAGAGCTGTGTCTGGGGGAAGCAAATCTGCTGAGACAACCTGAAGATCTGTGGGTGAGGATCCTGCTCCTGGGACCATTTCTACATTTTGTGGCACACAGTGCAGGAAAGACTCCACCTGCCCCTGGGACTCTCAACCACCCCCTCCCTGTACCACCCCCTCCCTGCTATCTCACAACATAAAACTGAATCTCAAAGTTTCTGTGTGCAGTAGAGGAGGAAGCCTTATGAGTTCCCCCATCCTAAATATCTATTGTCTGCATCTAAGAAGGTGTCCACTGGGAAGAACGAGAAGAATTCAATACTCATCATGTATCAGGGGCCATTGGGCTTTCAGATTTCCTTGCTGAAAGTTGAAACCAATCAATCTACATAAAAGAGCATAAAAATCTTGTTCAATTTATGAAAAACTAATAAACAAACCCCACAGTGAATCCAGATAAACTTCAACACCCTTGATAAAAAAGAATTTGTGCAAACATAGGCATACAATGACACTTTAGGTGGTTTCTGTCAGTCTAGAAAAGTCTGCTGTGAGTCCACGGTCACATCTGCCACCTCCACAGAGACATTGTCAGTAACCCAGGATAATACTAGATACCACTGCAAAGGCAGCTGTGTTCGTATTAGCAAGATGGGACAACCTGCCCAGCCTTGGCACTGCTGAAACCAGTCACACACCTAAGGAGCAATGAGTGCTTCCACACAGAGTTTGTTGCCCATTCACATTCTACTTTAATGCAGATTAATTTTTCTATTTATATAACTCTTCTGCTTCATGTATATGATCATTTAAGTACTACTACCCAATGCACAAACCTTACTCAGGACTCTTGCTTGGCTTTATATTTGTTTCACTACTCACCACTCTTTCTTTCAAAGACACTGTCCTTGGGGACTTAGAACTCCTTGTTTAATTTCAGTCCCCAGATTACCTATACTCCACAACTACATGGAATCCCGCCTCTCTAATAAGAGGGATTTAAATTGGCAATAATTACTCATGTGTGTGAGGCTACAGACTTATTTACACTAAAATAAGGCATCTCAAAGCAGTTTAAATTTTCTGCATGAAGAATTTTTGTGGCTCTCAGATGAGTAGTGTAACACATTGCTTCTTGTGTTTAAATCTGGCCAAGAGTCCTGTTCAAGCACTTGTCTGCAGATCTTTTGATTTTCTTTTCTTTATTACTGATTTCCTTGATCCTGTTGCATGTGATTCTTTCACTGATTTTGAAATCAAGGTGAATAGGGAAGAGCTTTTAAAATGCAGCTCACCATCACCTTTAATTTCTTAATAAATTTCTTTCCCAAACCATCTCCCATGGATTATACAGAGCAAATAGGCTGTATGGTTTACACTATATTTTACAGATGAAAAAACTGAAGAAAACTCTATAAGAACATGAAGTAATGCTAATTAAAATTATATACAAAGTATAAATTTAATCTTTAGAATGTCTTTGATACTTAGGAAATGAGCTTCATAACTCATTAGAGACTCTTCTGCTTTTGAGTTACTTCCCTTCCTTGTTAGTTACCAACTGAATGGTTTCTTCTCTCTATTCACTATACTTGCTTTGTGTGGGAGAAAGTGTGTCTACATAAAAGGACACACACTTGTATGTGTGTTTCTGTATTTTCTTATAAAAATAGCAAATACATACTACCACCTCTTCCTCCTTCTTGAATCAGTGTCTTATCACTTCACCACACTAGCAAATTAAAAATAATTTCCAATTTCTTTCACAAATACCTAGTGGCTAAAGATTATTAATGCATTTGTTGGACTGGCATAAATTCAAAAATTGCTCAGTTAGGGAAGAATATAAAGCATTGATTGTTTACAATCAGATTTTGTAGTCTATATTTTCCTCATGGAGGTGAAAGTTTATCTCATTGTAAAATAGTTGTTATAATTTCACCACAACTATCCATCAAACCTGATATTTTGGACCCGCAAAACATCATTTTCTGAGGCTACAAAGTAAGCAAGCTGTTGCCCCTTCCCTTTATACCCTCCTTTAAAAATAATAGCTGCCAGCAAGTTATAGTTTTATCTCACTATGTGAGAGCACTCCAATAAATCACTTCTGCTTGCAGCAATCATAGATTATGAGGCTTTTATGATCATGAAATAAGGCCAATAGTCCACTGCTGTTCTCAGAAGACTGAGAATCACTGTGTATTATTCTCTTTGTGTGGATGTATGAGCCTCTTGTTTCTCAGGGGCTAGTGTTACATTTAGCCATGCTGGGTTATGTACCCTGTATACCAGAAATGTTTCCTACAAGTTGGGAAACATTAGGGTGTTTTGTCAATCTCTGACATGTTTCCTATGAAAGAATCAAGTGCACTTCAGGTGTTTTAACTCCCTAAAATCATTCTTTTTGTTCTCCTTTCTTTTTCCCCAGGTACAAGATTATCTTCTGTAGAGTGTTTTGAAACGCTTTGGCACTGCAAGTAGTACATAAAAGCCATTGGAATGAGGTCTATGAAGGAGGTTTATCATAATTCTTTCTTGGAACAATTATGGCAATTAGATACACTGATACTTTTATATCTTTAGAACCACATTATTTGGAGAGAAATGATTAGGAGTTTCTTACTGCAAATAGATCTAAAACTATGGTTTTGATGACATTCTTAGCAAAATATTTGTGCTATAAGCAAGATAATGATGACAGATATCAAGGTCAGGGTAATTACGTTCTATATTTGGATTAGTATTACCCTGGGTGTTATATACAAACTATCTACAAACATCAATCTACTTCTGTCCTTCCTCAGGAACAGACTTTTCACTTTTACATTATGAGCTTTAATGCATATAATAAGAAATATAAATGAGAATCTAAAAAAAAAAAAAAAGGTATTTTTTTAAACCTAGAAGTTCAGTATAAAAAAAAAAAACGAAAAAGAAAAAAGCAGAGCAAACTTAGCTTTAAAGTTGCAAGTATGCAAACTCAGAAATGCAGATTGCAAAAGAGTATTTTATCCAACAGAGTGTTGGGTGGCAGAAACTAGCTAGCATTCAAAAAGGAATTGGTGTGTCAGGTTCTTATTTACATTTCTGATACTCCTGAAATTAATAGATAGCTATTTGCTTTAATCTTTTCATATCAGCCACAAACTGCTTGTATATGTTTTATCATAATAATTTTGAAAGGGATTTAATTTTATTCCAGTGGCATTCAGTTTCTAATTTTCAAGCCCTAGTTGTTGGATGGTAGCTGTGCTTTAGGGTGATGTAAGAGCCTTACATAAACAGTGCTTCAGAACTATACATATATCTTGACTGGACTAAATCAACAGAAATAGTAGTGTGCTGATTCAAAGGCACACATAAATGAAAAATGTTTCAAAGCCAAACTAATGTGATCTTCCCAGCTGTGAGTTAAATTTAATGTTATAACAAAAGACAAGGTCATTAAAGTAAGCCTTATTCCTTCAGATTCTTTGTTTTAATGCTATTAAATGTCTGGACACAGTAAACTCAGTACCCCCACCCCCAACAGATCTCCTTCTGAATTATTTGTCTTTGAAATTACTCATTTTTTCCTCCAGCTGTGTTGCAATGTTCAGTTGAGGCTATAAATAAACAGCTCTTTCAAATGTCATTGGCTAACATCATCCTATGCATTGATCATGAAAGAATGCTTCCAAGTTTCTATTGCATTGTAAACTGGATGTTCCTGGCCTGAAATGTGTGTAGCTTGTAGTAATGTGGTATGAACACCCTTGAATTCATCAGGTTTTACAGCTTCTGTATCATCAGTCACAAATTTAAATTTTCTGCCATTTTCATACAGTTAAGTCATGATAAAATGTTCCTTAAGCTACAAAGTGAAGGGAAAAAATACTCTTTATCTCAGTGGTGACAACTTGTCTCTCTCAATTTTTCATCCAAATAAGTAGAGTGCTGTAAATCCTGTCCAGAAGACATAGACTAGAAGAATTAATCAAAAGTTTGTTTATGAGCTATTTGGAGGAGATAAAATGTTGCATTGACAACACAATTTACAAATTTTCTATCAACATTAACTGAAGCAGAGCACCTGATCCTGAAGTCAAGGAGAGCAGATCTGAGTCCCAACTGAAGAGCTTTAGCCAGTGTGGCAACCTCCTAAACACATCCTTTGGAGATGGCCTTAGAAATCTAGCACTGGCACCCAAGCATGTGCACTGTGACCCAGACATTTCATGAGGAATGTCCACTGTGCAACTGCTGAGCATGAATGTTCAAGTGGGTCAGTTTGCTCAATTTATCACTATCTAAAGAAAAACATACAGCCTGAGGCTCTCCAGCTTCTTTTGTGTAGATGCTGGCACTAGGGAATGGTTTTTATAGACAAACTTTTTAGCATGCCATTTAGGTTCCAGATTTTGCAAGGTTCCAGATTCTCATGGATATGTTAAAGAAAACAAACAAACAAGCAAACAAAAACCAATAAAACCATCCAACAAAAAAAGCTCCATAAACTCAAGCCAGCAATATGTCCTTGTGACAAAGGTGGCCAACAGCCACCAAATACATTAAAAAAAATAACTGTGATGTTATCAGACACTGGAAAAGGTTTTCCACACTCTTCATCATTTGGGACACTTAAGATCTCAACTTTCTTCATAAAAAATTAAACTATAGTCTTGGGAAAGTTTTAAATGCACATCCATCTTACCACATTTTCTGACATATTGTATATGTACACACAGACACACATATATTTCTATAGAAACCCTTAAGACACTTATATGTTTTGAGGTACATGGAATTCTTTTTCTGGCAATATACATGACTTATGTATAAGATTTTACTCCATCAGATAAGATTAAGACAGGATGTCATTTTTTACAAAATCAAGGCTTATACTTGAAGTGGCTGGTGATGACTTGCTAGTTGATGAATACAAATAGAAGCTTGCTAGCTTTGCACTGAGCAACACTGAGATCCAGTGGAGAGAAGCAATAACATTTTTAAGGGTCTTGGTCGATAAAAGAAGCAGGAAAACTATTACTATGTGATTCTCAGTCAGACATCATTAACTGCTGAATAACAGGATCCAGGAACTGCCTTTTTGGAATAAACCCAAGGACATGTAGCTGGTATGAAAGATGGAGTCAGACTCTTTAATAAGGACCTGCAGTGGTAGGACAAGGGATAACGGTTTGAAACTAAAAGAGGGTGGATTCAGATTAGGTATGAAGAAATATTTTAAAATGGGGCCGGGAGCTTGATTTGGGAGAACTATGGACTGTTTATGCAAAGAAGACAGGCTACAGACAACAAGTCAGCATTAGATTCAAGAGATTTCTGTGAATGTCTGGGTTTGCCAAACCCAGCACATTTCTCAGTCATCTTTAAAGATGACAAGACTGGATTTTTGTCATCTGAGAGTTTAGTTGACAACAAGTATTGGGTATCTGTCAAAAGGTGAGAATAAAGGTAAACAATGCTAAGAGGATTGGTTTGCTTCATCTTGTAGAAATTCCTATACAAGCAGCGTGAGACTTATTAAAAATACAAGCGCTTGAGAATTTTGCAGTACTCTGCAAATTGATTCATTCAAGAATCAATGAATGTCTTATTGTCTGAAAAAATTCATTTGCACAAGGTGCAGTATTTCTCATTGTTTAAAGTAATTCATTTATATGGGCTGAATACTCCCATGCTAAAAGATGCTTAAATTGTGAAAAATAAGCCCTTTTTCAATGTTACTGGCACAGTACTGCAAGCAGCAGCATACAAAAATAAACCATGATGCAAAAGATTTCATTAGATTATTAGATTCTTAGAGATTAATATTAAAAAATGACAGCATCCTTTGTAACAATAGGAGTTTTTCTTTGCAACAGCTAGTTTGAAAATGGCAAGTTGTTGTCCTTCTTATCATTTAGTACCAGATGAGAGTTATAAGAAAAGCACATCCTCTATCCAACAGCTGGGAACTCCAGCTTCACAGATAAGAGAGGTTGTGTGAGTTCTGACAAAAACTGAAATGTCCTGAAAAATTTTCTAGGAATAATGGGATCTATATAGAAATGCAAAGGACAATTTAAGAGATTTGTGCAGCCATTAATCTTATGTTTTAAGCTCATCTTCAAAAATGTGTACCTAATTCAGGCTTGCTGTAACTTACGCTTTCTTTTAGATTTCTGAATAATCATTCATAGATATCCTTTGGCATCAGGAAAAAATTAAATTCAGTGATCAAAAAACCAAAAATAATTGGTTTGAGCTGAAGCTTTCAGGCTGGTATGTTGGCATTTTGGATATTAAATTGAATGAGTGAATCTTAAATGCAAACCTTTTTAGTAGAACTGAGTGAAAAAGGGCATCTAGTGTACATTTTAAAACCTCTTTCCCCCTTATTTTTGGAAGAGAGCAACTTACTCTTCCTTTACTGTAATTTATAAAGTTTTAAAGAATTATTGCTAAGCACTGCAACCTAAAGTCCTTGAAAATATAGCTACCTAGACTGGGAACGAATATATCCTTAGCTGCCATCACCACTTTCCTGTCGTGGCTGAAGGACTCTGAACAATGCCATAAAACATCTTAGCCCCCAGGCCTCTTTGGTCCAGCTTCAGCAATGTGTTTTGGCTCTCTCCAAAGGTTGAGAAGAGACACTGATTATAGCTTGGAAACAAGAAGCTTCTGTAAGTTTAGATACAAAATACTTCACTGATTGTTTCTGAAATTGATCTAATATGGCTCAAGAAAATAAAACATTCTGCTTATATACATTTCTTTAATGCTTCTCAGTAATTATTAGTACAAAGATAAATGCAGATAAATGCAGTTTATGGTGTCATTCCTAGAGATGATTGCTGAAAATGTGTCTACTCTGAATTTATGAAGTAACAGTTGCTCTGCATACTACCTATTGTAAGGTATCTCTAAATGACTCTGAGTGCAATGGTGGAACAGCCCTTTTTTACCAATAGTCAGTGCAAATTCACCCTTTTTTCTCAGCCATTTACTTGAAAATCTTGAATAACTTCCATCTGAGGTCTGGTGGTAACCAAAGTTTTCCAGGGGAACAAAGGCCAAGGCACTTTTCAAAAGAATTATTTATCATCTTATTTTAACCTAAAACAGAAATGGAAGCTGAAACATGGCTGTGGTCTTCTCCCAACAGCAGTGTGGTATGAGGACTGCTACAAGTAAAAGAGAGGATGAAGCGCACTAAAAGTAGGAAACTAAAATTTACATCAGCAAAGCAGAACATTCTCACCCATACAGGTCCCCATTAAGGGGATTTGTAGAGGAAGGTTATGTAACTTTACATTTTGGAAAAAAATGAGGTTTAGAGAAAAGCAGCTAGAAAAAGGCCTGAGTTATGCAGCTGCAAATAAACCCACCTGGTTTTTTTTATTGTAAAAATCAGAAAGTTTCTAGAATTCATATGTTAGTAGATGGATGCTGGGAACGTTGTAAAACAAAACTAAAGGTTAAGTATTTTCAGAGAGCTAAGAAACATGTGAATTGTCTAGATTTTAAAAAATCCTTCTGTGACTGCTTATTAAGATTACCACAAAACCTCTATATTGGGAAAAGTGTTCTTTGGGTTATAAGGTCCAGTACATTTGAAAGGCAGTAGTAACTCATATTTATATTTCTCAACATTTTTATTATAAAAGATCTTTTCTAACAAAAATAAACTTTCCTTAAAAAGCCATCACCTTGCTACTTGTTATAGCAAGTATTTGGAATACAGTAATAAAAAAAGTTGTCAAGCTGTGGAATCACCTTTTCCTTGCCTATTAAAATTAAAATTCCATTTGTTTAGCCCAAGTATGAACATGCATTTTTTCATCACTACTTCAAGGCAAAATTTAGCATTTCGCAAAGGTGCTTTTTCACCGTCAACGTTCTAAAGGCTTAACCCAGCCTACTACCAACATAACAGTCGGTAAAATAATGGGTGTGCTACTTAAAATGTTTAAGAATAAGGAGATTGCACAGGAAATTTTGCTAAGTGACACCATGTACTACAAGTCACTTTCCATGGCAGTGGACTGACTTAATAGCAATATAAGGTTCCCCATGCTTTACATCTTTGTTGGACTGGTTAAAGAGGCGTGGGAAAAACATTGAAATAATGAGAATTTTTTTAAAAAAATTAGTTAAAAAGCTGTCATTTGTTTATAGAAGTCAAGCCCTAGAAGGGTTCAAGAATGCCAAATGTATGGTTACAAAGTGTCATTAATGCAGACTTTATTGTGTGCTACGATATGCAAAGCTATATGGATACAACTGCCTCTCTCAGCCCTTTGAGTGCACAGAGGTGGAGCAGACTCAAGATTATGTGATCATTTTGCACCACAGATAACTTATTTTTAAATACAGGCTTTCTCTGGTAATTATAATAATTTGAATTAGTTGCATTTTTATGAATTTATCAAATATTTAAAGATATTTATCATTGTCTCACGTTTCATAATTTAGGAATGAACTGTAGAGGATAACTGAATTACAAAATCTTTCCTATTTATGTTCCCTGTTTCCTCAGCCTTCTTCATTAAAAGACAAAAAGAAATTTAAAAAGAAAGAAAAAGGTCCTGTAGAGATGGTTCCTTATTCCTGGGATGTGTTTCAAAAGAGTTCCAGTCAGGGACAAAGGTCCTCTATGAAGAGCAACTTGCAGGATAGATGCTTTTGATTGTGCATTTTATAGAGAGGTTATTTCCTCCACAGCCCTTCCATAATGGCCTGGCACACTTTGAACACGATGGCAATATAAATGAGGAAAATAAATCAAAGGCATTTTGGGAAACTAAATACGTTGGATATAAATTTTGCCTTTGGATATTACGAACACATGAATCTAAAATGGATGCCAAAAGAAGTGTGCAGTGAGTATCCACAGGAAGTATTCAGTCTTTAAATTACTCATTGCAGAGAGCAATTAGGCAACAAACAATTTTTAGCCATTACTCACTGTGTAAAATAACCTTTCATAAGCTCGAAGTAAGTACAGACTATCCAGCGTGATACATAACTTTTTAAGCATGTTCTCCAGAAATAGTCACTGAGTGCACTACAACTCATTACAACTCACTCAAGAGAAAAACAAGTGGTTTGTACACTGAAGAATTCTTTCAATGTGTAATATAACTTTGCAGATAAATTGTGAGGAAAATAAAGATGATTAATTATTTCAAAATTCAATTCCAATTCTCCATTTTAGTAACATTCATCACTGAGGTTTTTATCTTCTGCCACCAAACCTATTGAGCTTCATGCACAGCAGTTAGGAAAGAGAAAACTTCTGGTCTTTGTGTCAGGATACACATTATGCATTTGGAGATAGGGTATTTTTGTTTCCTGCAGCATATTTAATATTCCTCAGAATAAGGCTGTGTTAGTGTACTATGTATAACATACTAAACCCCTGACCACTTGGGGAAGCTTCAGCTGGAAAGAATGGCTTGCTTATGGCCCACTAGTGGCTCAATGTAGAGCAGGTGCTTAAAGCCCTGGAGAAGATGGATCTCCCTGTCTGAAGTGCTACCAGGGCTGCCTCTCCCTGCTGCCCTCTGACACAGCCTAAAGCAGTCAGCAATACAGGAAAATGTTTCAGCTTCAGCAGCTCTGCATCATTTTTACATCATTTGTCAAGTGTCTGTTTAAGATTAGATCACCATTTCTAATAAAAAGTAATTTTACTCAAGCCATTAACATGAAGTAGCATATAAGTTACACATTTATATGAAGTGCAGCAAATCACCTACAGCCCCTGCAAAAAATTATTTCCTAATTATTTTTACACAAGAGAAGAATGGGAATTGTTAGGAAAAGAGGCTGTTTTGCAAAGGAATACAAAGTAAATTCACTGTATAGTTCAGAATTATATTAATATTTCTTTCATCTATCTTCTTTGACATCTTGATGTCTTTGATAAAGGATGCAAGAGTTGCAAATATGCCAATACAAATCAAACTTGCTGTTTAGTTCCCTAAAGCACTAACTAGAAGAGTATTAAAAGAGCCCATTTTACTTTTTTTTCAGCCTTGGGTCTTTCTACTCCTGCTTGCTTTTTCTGTTTTTTTCCCTTCTACTTAAAGCCTTAGCTCTGTGTATCCACTATTTAAGATACAGACCAGGCCCTGAAGGGCTTATATTCTAATTTAAGATAAATTTCAACAAGATTATAACAGAACATGAGGGAAGCAAAGGCTAAGGAAAAACTCTGGCTAAACATATGTGTATTATTATCTCTGTGTGCAGTTTGATGGATACTTTCCTCTCCTTTTTAAAGAGTAAAGGTACACAGGACCAAAACTGGGATATCTTAATTCAGTTTGGGGAATGCAGAACTAAATCAGCCAGCAGCACAAAAAAAATGAATAGACCCATTCACTCTTCACTCTCTTTTTCTCATTCTTGTGTTTGAAAATAAAGTTGCAGACAAATTTTATTTTTTCTGCCATTCAAATTCAGGGTGAATCAGGGTTCAAGAACTCACAACTCATACACACCAGAGTAAATGTCTCTACAGGCTATGAGCTGTCACTAACAGGGAGAATACAGTGCTCTGTCTGCTGCATTTGCTCTATTAATTACAGAAATATTTTCTCTGGGAAAACCAGGACATATCCTCAGCACCATTTTCTACAGGCAGTTTGTGAATCACAAAACCTATAATCCATGGTGTTCAAGTCTCCTACTTAAAAAGCCTCAGAATTCCCAATTTTTTCTGAAAGATAAACTTTTAAAGCTACCTCAGTTTTCAGTTATTATTAATACTCTTAACTCTACTTCTTTCTATCATGTGTTGTATTATCTCTGGTCGTTGAACAACATGCTGGTATTTACAAGCACATAGTATAGTTTTGCTTATGAAGGTCAACCATTCTGAGATATTAAATGATTTTACTGACTCTGTAGGGGATCTTATTGATTGTAGTTTGGGACAATATTTGCATCTTTTTTGCTTTTTATCTATTTATTCACTGGATTACAGATGCTTTAAAGCCAATTAGAATTAATACGAAAAATGTGAGCAATCTCACTGCTTACTTTCTGTATATAGGTTTTCTTTCACTTTTACCAATAATGATTTATGCAAAGTCACCAAGACAGCTATTGCTTCCATTGTGGAGTTTATTATCTCCAAGATGAGCAGACAAGTCATTAAGCTCCCACAGAAGGATTAGCATAGAGAAAGATCACTGCATTGTGATTTTCTGGTTACATGGTTCAATACAATGATGGTTTAAGGAAAGAAAAGCCAATTCTAGCATTGTCATTATAGAATGCTGTATGTTGTCAATAGGCAGTTATAAATATTACCTCCTGTAAGAGCTACTTGTCCATAAAGAGGTTTTTCTACCATGTACCAATGCCATCAGTACTACATGAAAATGACTTGTGAAGAGAGGATTTATCCTTCATATTACTTGGGATACTGGCTGATGAGAGGCTGAACATGAGCCAGAAATTTGCACTTCACAGCCCAGAAAGCCAAGAGTGCTCCAGCTGCACCAAAGGCAGCGTGGGCAGCAGGACCAGGGAGGGGATTCTGCCTCTGCTCTGCTCAGACCCAGCTGCAGTGCTGCATTCAATCTTGCGGTCCTCCACATAAGACGGGTGTGGACTTCAGCGTGGGTGGTGAGACCCTCCAACAGGCTGCCTGGAGAAGCTGTGAATGCTCCATTCTTGGGAGTGCTGAAGGCCAGGTTGGATTGAACAAACTGGTCTAGCAATAGGTGTTCCTGCCCATGGCACGGGATTTGGAAGTAGATGATCTTCAAGGTCCCTTCCAGCAATTATTTGAGTATCTAACAATATTTCTCCAATTTTATCTTTTATCTAAAGGTCCTGTAATGATGCAAAACTTCTCTTGAACGTTCCCTTCACACCCTCTGTACAATTTCTCATAACAAACTAATTTCAAATAACCAGTCAAATTTATCTCTTCTTAGGGATCAAATTCCAGGTACTTTGCTCCTGTATTAATTCAAAATACATCCTACACCTTTCACTGAATATGCCCTGTCTGGGATATCTTGTGACAAATTTTTGTATCTATTGCAAATCAGAGATATGATGTTTAGAATTTTCCCACTTGATAATGAGGGTAAAAAGGAGGAAATAAAACATCTTCAATCAAGTTTTATGCCTCACTTGGTATAAATGAACTTAAAACTGCTTTTGTTCAGCAAGACTCTTAGGGTGGGGTGCTCATCTGCTAACAGGTTTTGTAATCAGAAAAATCATTTTTATTCAATGAAGAATTATTTTTTTACCTAAGTTTTCAGTAAGTCCAGAAGTGTCCACTATGCCCTGGCAGCCAGGACATATCCAAGAGATCCCAGTGAGGCATAAAAAGCATGTGGCTGGAGAACTACAGCCTTCTGCAACGGATGGGATCAGGGTATCACCATTCTCAACCACATCATTATACCACACCGTCACATTTAAAAAGTCGAAAGTGTTTCCAGGAAAATGACACAAATACTGCTTCTTGTTATAGTCTAGATTTAAAACCTTATGCTTAAAGCTTCTGTTATGGACCACACAGCTCATGTGACATTGTGCTTACAGACTGACATGTTATATGATACTTTGGTGACTGAAACACGGGATTCACACAGATTCAAGGGAAGGGATAAAACAAATACAGTGCACTTATTCCTGAGGTCAAGATAAAATAGGAAGAGTGTCAGGGACTGGAAAAGGGAATCTATTTCAAGATATCTTGGAGGGTTGGAATGTGTGCAAGGGCATGGGTCAGGCCTTGCTCTGGTTAGGTAGTTCTCTGACCCCCATGCCTGGGTTGGAAGGGACCTTCAAGATCTAGTTCCAACTCCAATGGCTACAGAAATGCATCCTTGCACATCATTTAGGTGCTTGGTTAAGGGCACATGTTCTAGACCTGTATGAAAAATTTAGATATGCTGCTGGTTTGTGAAAGAAGTTTTTAATGAGACATTTTTGACCCATGGTAAATTTACTGACTTCCAGAGGAGTGTGCCACAGCTAATTTAGAAGTCTGCAGGAAGTAATTCACCAGTCCCCAGCTCACCAGTATCCAGTGGCCTAGAATGATGAAGTTCTAATGAAATATTAAAAATTAACAAAGAAAAGTTTTATTTGATAAAAATTTCCTCTGCAGTAGGTCAAGATGAATGAATTAATAGTTTCTAAGCCCAGAAGGGCCTGTTATGATACCTTTGCTGTTAACATGGGGTAGAGCTTCAAAATTCTCTCATGTATGAGTGTTTTGACTGTTTTGACTACAGGAGTCCTTTAAGAAGGATAATTTATACTGATTTACAGGCCTACAGACTGGAGAATCTGCTCTAATTTTTAGTAACTTCCTGCAGCAGCTAAACATTTTCACTCCTTAAAAGGTGTGCCAGATTTATTTTTATCAAAATTCAGCTCGCAACTGTTGGACTTTTTTTAGGGCCTTTGTCTCTTAGATTAATGTCAAAAGGTCTCCCTTCTGTAGGTATTTCCTTAAGCTATGTCTTAAAAACTGAAGAGATGAGATTGAAGCAGCCATTTTGAAGTGTATGAGTGATAAACTGAAATTTTTGCAAATTTTAGCTCTTGGTATTTTTTTGCTGTTCAAGCTGAAAAAGTTAAACATGTCATCCAATACAGCTGCACGTGGAATCACCAACATAATTCAAAAGTAAACTGAATTTTGTTATAACT
This sequence comes from Alethe castanea, assembly GCA_024734035.1. Lineage (NCBI taxonomy): Eukaryota > Metazoa > Chordata > Aves > Passeriformes > Muscicapidae > Alethe > Alethe castanea. The sequence continues at coordinate 48,828 of JANRGV010061245.1, forward strand.
TTCTCTATTTACTGTTCTTTTCTTTCCTTCTTCTGTATCAAGCCTGCAATTGTTTTGAAAAAAATATTAAACTTTATATAGCAATTAATAAGTACTTAATGTCTTAAGTTTGTTTTCATACACTCATTTAAAACTTTTCACTTTTTGCATTTTCAACAAAATTATGTTTTTATGAGTCATAACTTTAAGACCTTATTATTACAAAGAATAAATTTTATAGGAATATAGACTGCATTAGAGCTTTCAAGTGTTAAACATTGTGTTTTTCATGAAAAGATACTGATTTTAGAAAGGGGGTTCATTATGATGTTGGAAACATTTGGAAGGCTTGAGAAAAGGATATTTTTGTAAAATCTTGTCAGTGGAAAGATGACTAGTATGTGCTAAAAATTAACATGGGTTATTTAAGGCCTAATTAATTCTTCTGGGCTTTTAAGATATACTGAGCTTTGTAAGTGTTCACCACTAAATATTCTGCAGCAGTGCTTATAGTGTATAATGAATAACACTCAGCAGTGATAGCACAGCATCATCCTTATTCCTTCACAGCAAGTTTTTCTCAATTCATTCATCATGTCTTTCAGCTTCTTGCAGTTACTCCATTAAATCAGCCACACTCTATATTCAACAAAAAGGTTATCAAAAATAGAAATGCCTTGAATGTTAAATTTGTTTAGTAAGTATTACAGGTCTATGAATATGGAGTACATGAGTTTATCATATAGAGTAGAGAAATATCCAAAAGGGACCATGATCTGTCAAGTCAAATGGAAACCCAAAATATCTGTCCCCAAGCTAACAAATTCCTTCAGAAATACAGGTTCTTTTTTGGGTTCTTCACTTCTGGCATTGAAACAGCCCATGCTTTCTAACATTAGCTCTTTAGTTTAGGGAAGATGTTAGGTTTTTAATACAGCTGTTTAACAAGAATGCTGAAGATAGTTATCAGCAGCATCATGAATCTCTTTAAGTATCTTTTTATGGACAGCTTGGCTGTCTGGATGTTGCCTAAATAAGAACTGGAGACTAACAAATCATGCAGTATATTCCTTAGTTATTTATACTTGCAAATGGCTTTCAAATCTTTCTCAAATCAAAATAAATTTTAAGGTAAATGAAGCAAAATTCCTTTCTTAGGCATAGATGATAAACACAATAAAAATAGTAGAGAAAAATTCTTACTGAAAGCATATAGCAGTGGTGTTGAGAAACAACGAAAAAATATGAAATTAGTTATACACTAGGAGAGTGGAGAGTGAATTAAGATAAAGTGAAAGCATTTAACTGTTCAAAGACCAAGAAACATTAAAATCAAAGTTAATATAGTTTGTCTTGCAGCTGTAGAGTAGCCCACTAGTCACTGAAAAAGCTCATTAATTTCCATGCAATTAACTATAATTAATAAGATACCCCAGGAGTGTGTGTCCCTGAGAGATAATGTCAGCCCTTGGGTGTGACCTACTGTGTCATGTTATCTCAGCATGGCTCAAATTCCATACTCTTCCTGAGCTAATAAAATTATTATCCTTCAAAAGGCCACTTTGGTAACTTTGGTTATTGAATATCATTCCCATGGTCCAGAACATTAATAACACAACGAGTACAAATATGAAAAAAGAACACATATAACAAACTGATAACGAATTGATTTAGCTGCAAAGACAGAGCAGTCAAACCATGAGCAGCATATGCCATGCACTAGCAGAGCTCCAAAGAAGCATTTGGAAACAAAACAAAACAAGAGGCTTTGAAGCCAGTTAACAAAACTGTGTGATCTATCATGATTAATCAACGACTGAAGCTATCACCTGAAACCACTGCTGTCTTGATTGTATCTAATTGTACAGTAGCAAAATGCAAATCCTTGCTGAGAGCTTAAGACTTGGAGATAAGAACTTAAGGCCTGGAGACTTGCAGTTGAAAATGTCCTTCAGTGCCTTCTGTAGACAAGGTTCATTCATGCTGTACCTTACAGATGCAAAGGAAGTACAGAAATGGCTGGAGATTGCAAGGGATGAGCTGGATGTTGGTTACAACAAATAGGGTGAAAGAAAAGGGAGATTGATGCTAGGAACTACTATGACAAAGGCAGATCCTCTGGGTGCACTTGCTGCAGTACAAGACAATGTAGAGGTTGGGAAAGGAAGCAAGGTATCATGGAAACTATTGCTGCTTCACTGGTAAACTGCAAATTGGTCTTGGTGTCCATGGAGCAACAAACCTGTCAAGAAACTGTGAGAGAGAGGCATTCAAGAAGTTCAGTAGCATTTATAGTCGACTGAATCTGATCTGACCATACTAAGACAGAGCCTTGGAAGGATTAAAGTTTGGGCCTCAGACCAAACACTGTAGAGCTCATTAACCAGTTGTGCTATGCAGTGATGAAGCTGTGAAACAATGTTTTGCAAACCATCCCCTTTCATGATTTTAATGGCAAATTGCTTTCTCTAAGTACTCATTTCAAAATCTTCTAGTTTTAAGAATGTAAAAGAATCCTCTCTTTCTGTACATCATCATTTAGAAAGAGTTCAGATTTCAGCTTTATCTTTCAAGCTTTTGTAGTACTTGTGAACCTTGTTCACTGATATATTTGATTGTAATGACATTCTCCTTCAGAGTTTACACAGTTATGTTTCATGTTCTCATCATTAATGCATCTCTGCCTTATTATGTATGGCCCACACAAAGGATTTCCTCTCTGCCTATAAAACACTCCATTCCATCAGACTATAAAATAAACCTCTTACAGAGTTTTTTTAACAGGTTTGAAGAAGCTGGGAAGCAGATCATGTTAATGTTGGAGGGGTTCTGTGTATCTGGATTTATTATTATATTAATTACACAAATGGGCTTTCAGTTTTGGACATAGGAATCTCTTTTTAGTCTAAATTTAATAAGTAAAATAACAATTTCTTGCTTAAAAATTCAAAATTCCTACCTACAAAACGAATTTAGATCGACTTTTAACTAACAGAGTCTCTGTTTTCCTCTCACATGATGTTAAGAAATTATCAAATCCCTGTACCTAGAGATATCGTTCTCTGAAGATGTTCTTTTTGGTAACAAATGAGGTGACCAGATGTCCCAGTTTTTCTAGCAAAAATGTAGTGCCCCCATTTTCTTTCTTGCTATATGGGTCACTCTATCCCAGGTTTCAAGTCCCTGTCAAACATCAAAGAAATGGGAACTCTGCAAGGAAAATCTGAAAAAAAATTTCCTGAAAGCAGCAGGTTTGGATTTCCAATATTTATAACAGCTTTTCAGCTTTGTATAAATTAAATCTTTTGGGATAAAAACAACAGCAAAACAAAAATACAAAGGAAAGTTTAAAAAAGCAAATTAGATCTCTGCTACAGCCTCCAATGCAGTTTCACTCACACAGTCTGCCAAGAGTGTTTTAATATAATAGTCATTAATCCAGAAACCTGTAGCTGGTATATGGAATTACATAATCCTTCTAATACTTCTATTTGTTATTTATCTAATCCCTGTAGATTGTGATGGCGAAAAGAAGGTGTTCACTAATTACACCCGGAGTTGAACAGGGAGAAGACTGGTCCAGAGCTGCTTTGAAAGTCAAAATAAGCAAAGGTGAAGAAGATTTAAGATTTCTGACAGTACAAAAATCAAATAGGGGATAATATGAAAGGAAAAATGAGGAAAGACCAAGTTGTCCAGGCTTTGTTTGCATTTCTAATATTTCAAAAAATTGCCTTCCTATTAAAAGTTAAGCTTGTAGTTAAACAACTATTGTCTCTTTTACCATGTGTGCTGGTTCTGGCTGGGGTAGAGTTAACTTTGTTCACAGTGGCTGATATGGGTCTGTGTTCTGGATCTATGCTGAACATAGGGCTGATAGCATAGAGATGTTTTTGTTATTGCTGAGCAGTGTTAATAGAGCTAGGGACTTTTCTGCTTTTTATACTACCCCTTAGGCAAAGGAAGCCGGGAGGAAGCACAGCCAGGCCCAGCATCCCAATTAACCAAAGGGATATTCCAGACTGTAAGGCCCCAACGTTTAAATGTAAGGGGTTTACCAAGGTCCTTATACTCGTGGTTGAATGGACCAAACAAATACTGACCAGATATTCTCAAGAGTCAAAATTAATTTACTGGCAAAATATAAAAAATCAAGGAACTTTGGCAAAAGCTTTAGTACAACATCCAATTAACAGAAAACACTTCTCACAGTATTAATTTGGCCCATTCAACCTAGCAAAACGTTAAACCTGTTTAATGTTAAGTTACCCAAAATGTTCCAAGAAAAGGGAATTAGAAGAAGAAAGAGAGGAGAGAAAAGATAAGAAATACACACATACAGCTACCAACTCCTGGGCTCCAGCACGGATCAAAGTCCAGTAGAGGGTAAGATCAAGACATAGACTCATTTCCTGCTCAGTCTTAAACACCCAATGGCCTCTGTGAGCCCAACCCCAGTATGCAAAGTGAGAGGAGGAAGGAGGGGAGCTTTGGAGTGATGGCATTTGTCTTTCCAAGTCACCAGTGCGCATAGAGGAGCCCTGCTCTCCCAGGAGCACCTGCCTGTCCATGGAAGTGGTCAATTAATTCCTTATTTTGCTTTTTGCAGGTGTGGCTTTTGCTTTCTCTATTAAGTTCTCTTTAACTCAACCGATGAGTTTTTTCCAGTTCTCTTCCTGATCATGGTGGATGGGGATTATTATGACCTGCCAATGAAGGTGGGTTAACTGCAGTTCTTGTTAATAATAGATCTTTTGGGGCACACTAGAGTGAAACAACACTAAATGAACAGTGTTTATAAGTATATATTTATAGCAGGTTTATTTCAGAACAATTTGGTTGCAATGGAAAGGAAAGTATGTAGTCAGTTTGGTTATTATCTGTAGAAATATAGCAATATAAACACATAAAAATAACACTTAAGAAAATGTACAAGGAAAAGAAAGAAAAAGGATAAGAGTAGAAAGATACCACCATCCATGGATGGATCTGGATGAGACTTGATTGTTGCAATTTCTATTGCAGTGTCTGTTGAATGGAAAGTTGCCCAGTCTTGTTTCACTGGGGGTGAGGGAAAGCCTGCAAAACACAATGTGCAGTGAGCTAATATACAGTCAGGGTCAGGTGGGAAGGCCCAGGCACCTCCCCTGGTTGGGGGGTAGTCTTATATTATCTGATATAACACTGAGGATTATGTGCAGTCCTCTGATGGGAGGCCCCAGAAATTAGTCTGGGGATGCTTCAGGGGTCTTGGTGGTTTATGACACCTAGCACATGAGATCTGTCCTTCATGCCAGCATACTTGAACCAGATATGACCCATTGGAAAAGATGAATAACTTTAAGCCGAGTGTGTCTGAGTGTGTCTGGTTTTGTCTGAGTGTGCCTGAGTGTGTCTGAGTGTATCCAAGTGTTTGTGGGTGCGTCTGAGTGTACCTGAGTGTGTGTGAGTGTGTCTGAAAGTATCCTAGTGTGTCCGAGTGTGTCCGACTTTTACTGTCCCAATACCTTCCCTGAGGGGAGTTTTACATCTGGACCGTTTGTGTTAAGGAATCCAGCGGCATACTAAAAAGCATTATCCCACCTTGCAAGATCCTCTTACTGGCCTCCTCCCTTTTCTCAAACTCTGCTTGTTGCTAACAAAGTTTTGTTTGTTGAGGTCAACCTCCAGTGCTGGTTGCGCACCCCGTCTGCACCTGGGCTGTTCTGACACAAATCAGAGGTTTCACCACGTCCAGAAATCTTTCTCCTTCCCTTCAGCTGAGGGGTGTGTGTGCAAACCTGGCCTCAGCAAAGAACCTGCTGCTTTTGCAAATGGGCAATTGTTTGAGTCATTAATCTTTAACATTTCAGTCTCTCACAGGGAGTGAGCCAGCGGCTGTGTGGGAATTCTGGCTGGGGTTAAGCTACAACACCAATAAAAAGCAACTGCAGCTGACATGTTTACAGGAAAAGTGGTTGATTGGAAGCCAGTAAATGTCACTAGAAGGTGAGTAGGAAGTGGCCTATGTAGTTAAAGTTTGTTGGAAATCTGCTTCCAAAACACACCAGTGTTGGGAGACTAATACATGCCCATGAGGTGATTACTCATTCATTATTTCATTCCTTATTTTCCATTATTTCATTCATCTCCTTTGATATCCATCCTGATTTTTAAAATTTATTTGGAGTAAGGGCAGATTATAACCTTTTGGAGGGAAGTGGGTGGGGAGGATATACTCACTTGTTGTGGCAAGGAGTATTACTTACATGGGTACACACAGTTTTATTTCAATTCTATGGGGATTAAAAAAAAGAGCTCAAGACAATGTTTGTAAAACATTTATCTCTAGCCTTTAAAACTCTGTTCTTTTATGGGTTAAATTTATATATTCCAGCCCTCAGACCAGTGTACTGCTCAAGGAACATTTCTTGCAGCAGAAGATGAATTAATTAATTATTTCAATTAATAACACAGGTTTAGGAATTTTAGGACCTTTTTTTGATTTTTCTAGTGCTAAATAAAATTTGAATGTAGAGACATTAATTTGACATTGGCACATTTTTACATCATTACCAGAGGAATCCTTTCTTCTGAGACAATGGGTCAAAGCAAAAATCAGTATCTGATTTGTTGTTTGCTTGTCTATACAACAAAGTTCATTCATCTTCTATAAAATACAATAACTATTTCATGAAGAGGTAAAACGCTGATAAAAAAAAATCTTTGAAAGATAAGATTGATGTATGTTATATCTGAGAGATAAACACTCAAAGAGGATTCAAGCACAAGGCTGTCTGACTGCATCTCGATTGCCCAGCTGCTGTCACAGATGAAGAATATCAGCGTCTACCACCAAAGAGGAGTTGGCACTTCGTATCCTCTCCCCACTTCCCAAGGACCCAGAAATCGCCTTATCCCTAATGCTCTGTGGCTGGATGGACTCTGAAGAACGGGTAAAATTTATCCCTTGGATTTTTGCCATTGTTTTCCCTCAGGGATATGTACAAAAATAGTGAGATAGATCCTTTGTTCCTTCCTATAGGGATTCCTGCACTCCAAAATGTGGCCGGTGCCTTTGCCTCTCTTTGTCAGGTAGCTGTTTATTTTTAAGGTTTTCAAAATTACAGATTGTAGCCCAATCCAACTAACCATTTTCCCCTAAAGACAAAAGATGTTTCAGAAAGTAATAATTTTGACTGAATTTTTCTCTCGCATCAATAACACATTAGAGTGACTCCTCTAGCATAAATAGGTCACTTTAAGCTTTGTCCAGGACCAAGCATGCAGTTGTGCTTACACTTATTTATAATATCAAATGGATTCCTTCTTTAAGCTCTTTCTAGGACAACACATTATTTCCAGGAAGAAAAGAGTGCCTGGTTCTTGTTCTACCTCCTGAAAACTAATCAAAGTCTTTTTCTCTGTTGCCACAGCCCCTGGCACTCACAATATGCTTCCACAGTTGGGCAGTTGTCGAGACAAAACCACTGTCTGGTGAGCGAACCGTGGCTGTCTCACAATTTACCTGCCCTTCTCCATCTGTCTCCACTCACCAGCTGTGCTTGAGCCCTTCAGGCAGGGACAAAAGAATTGGATGCACATAAAGTATCTCTTCAGTGCAACCAGTGTAAATAATTGTGTGGGGGTTCTCTAGGACACAGAGAAGGAAGACAGATGCACTATTAAACTAACCCCCATCAAGAGGGAAAGAGCTGAAATGATCCTTGTGTCCAGTAGTTAATGTCCAAACTCTGTATCCCTCCTTCCTGGGCTCCCACAAAACTGCATCAGGAGCCAAAGGGGTCTGACAACTACAATTCCCTCTTACAGGGTTTTGTCAAGCTCTGTAGAAGCATTTCAGAATCTTTGGTGCTGACAGACTGACATACACTAGGACTGCTATTTATTACATCAGCTACCAAAAGGATTTGAATGCACATTTCCTTCAGCTTGTCTTCCTCCTAACCTCAAATATGGAGCTGCTGCAAAGTTTAGTACATGAAAGATGACTACAGATAGTGAGGAAGGGTAGAATTTGTCACAGATGATCATATTCATTTTGCAAAAGTAAGTTTATTGTACTTGGCATAGCAATAATAAAGCTAGGCTAGCTGGCCAGTCAGCCCTAAGAAATAGTGAACAGCGTCTGTTTAAGTCTCTGAAGTAACACAATTCATGCATGGCATTAGGTTATGTTGCATCATTTAACACAACATAAACCTCACTTACCTTTTCCTCCCTTTGCCACATTCTTCCAGTTTATTCTCACTCAAACTGGCTGCAAAAATGCATAACTATCTTTGCTGCTTTAAAACTCCAGGGTTTCCCCCTCTACCTATTTCAGTTAATGTATTTTTTTTTTTTTTTTGTATACTGTCTTTCTGGGAACCACTGAACCCATATCCAAGAAGTGTTATCTCTCCCTTATGCGTCTCATCATAAGACTTCTTAGTGGGTTTTTTTGACTGAAGTCCTATACAAAACTAAATTGTATTGTTATGCCAGAGACATTGTCATGCAGGATGAAGCACAAATCATACTTAACCAAATTTAATGAAAGATTGCCATCAGGTGTCTAAATGTCTCACTTGCCTGTTTAGTTGAGTTATGGCAAACAATAGTACTCAGAAACTTAGCATATGTAACAATTCAACAGTTTTTTTATTATCTGGACAAGTTTTGTGCAAGCTCTATTGAACTAATTTATAATAATGGGATTGAAAACACCCTAATTCAAATATAAAATAGAAATAGTTCTTATTTTTCTTGTTTCAGAATGATTGCTTCATTTAGAAATATTAATAATCTGATAACTGAGTCTCTTCATTATAACATAATGCTCAGTTGCATAGGGAGCTGTTCTTTATTCAGTGGGTTACACTGCAGGGTATCATGGGAAGAGGAGATGTATTAGCCTGTATTCAGAATTTATACTAAAAAAATGAAACTGCAGAATAATAGAATTGCATCTTTTATATAGTGCTGCTATTTGAAAACAGAAGGACAAGTTTTAAATGGGAAATTCTAATCAGCACCTGCTAGAAAAGTCACATGAGCATTTACCCATGTGCATGTCTGCCTTGCCACATGGTTGGGGTATGTCAGCTAGCAGTTCTGAAACATTAATTCAAAACAGAGGGGCCATCAGAAATTGTTCTTGTGTGTGCAGTTTTATGGCTTCTGTCACACATTTCTCATACCCCAAATATTTTTCATCTATTTCAGAGGGAGAACCTATGCTGCCAAACAGGTTTCAGTATTACAGTATATATGATGAACAAAAGCAGAGATAAAATGATGAAAAAAGTGATGAACCAAAAACAAACCAACCACAAATTTACTGGAGTTAAGCACATCCATATAGTACATTTTCAGAGCATGGGGATGGTCTGCACTGAGGAATGTTGCACCTATAGCTCTACACAGTATACTCAGAACTGCACAGGCACTGCAGATGTGAATGGCAGAAATAGAAGCTGCATATAAGAAGCAGCCGCTCGCTGCTCTTCCAGAGTTAATTAGCTCTTCTCTTCAAATGAGCTAATTAGCCTGGGCACAGCCCTGCACCGACATAACCATACCCGTCCTGGAGCTGACTCATTATCTGGCTTGATATCCTCTTCATTCATTTATGTGAATACTTGCACAGCTCTGAAGAAAAGTGTGCCTTGGTAGTTAGGTACCAGCTTCTGCACTAATTAGTGTCTGAACATTTTATGAAATGTGGAACGATTTCAAGAGGAAAAAAAATCAATGTCTCAAAGCTTAGTGGTTAGAACACTCACCTATAAGGAGGGAGAAAAGCAGATCAAATTCTTTTTTTCAGAAGCAGGTGTAGGTAACACTCTTCTAAGTTCATTTTTTCCTGGTTATCAAAATGCTCTCAAAAGATATAGAATCATAAAACCTAAAACAAATGGAGTTATGAGGGGATTGGGGTTTTTTTTGTTGTTCTTTGAAATGCTTGGTTCTTCCACTAAACCAAAATTCAATTACTAGCAGAGCCCTAATAGCAAATACAGATTACAGACTGCACTTGAGGCCAACCACAATGAACTACTGCCTGAGGGTTAAAGCCATTCCTGGGATTAGGTAATACTGTCTGAAGCCAATTGTAAAGAGCATTTTAATACTTTTGAGCAATAGTTTGGGGCAATTTCCCTCAGACCCAGTCGGTGATTAATTAACCATTTAGAATCTTCTGGATTAATGGAATATTTGCTCTGGAAAGCTCCACAGATTGAAACATGAACCAAGATTATCATCCACAATACGAGAATATACATGATCTTGGAAGACAAACCACAGTTTTCAATGCTTGTGAGGCTCTTGCTTCAGCCTGAGTGCAACAATATCCCCTATTTGTCAAATGAGCTTGTGTGACGTTATCTCAAATACTGAGTGGTTTTTGCATGTATATAATAAATTTTTGCATGTTTATCTTGCAACAGATAATTATCTAAAACATGCCAGCTCAAATTCTACACATTTTTAATCAACACAGGTACAAAAGGGTCAGGAAATAGCTTCATGAGAGATACATAGAGTAGACACAAGAAGCTCAAATGAAGGAATGATTGTCCGTGTTTCTACCCACCTCAAATCTTATGGATGTTTGGATGTGGATTTATGCTGTGTCCAAGACAAGGAAAGATGTTTGTGAGTTCTGTTTGATGAATTGCATGCCTTCCAAATCCTAGGTTTATCTGGGTGAATAAGGTTTTGAGGTAAAAGCAAACTCCAAGCATATATTGCGAAAATAATTGCACTCCTTAGTAAAAAAATCTTCAAAAGATTATCAGCTCAACAAGTGCGATGAGTAAGTAAAACAACACAATCCTACCAGATGTCTACTGACTGTCAGTAGCATGCTTGTTGAAGATTTCAGCATTCCTAAGTCCTGAAATGGCTGCAAGTTAAGAGACTGTATTAAATGCAAATCATTTCTGAATCCCTAACTCCAGCACTGCAGCAAGACATTTCAATGATGACACAATGAGTTACAGTCTGCCAACTTGGCACAGATTCAAAGTGGCAGCAGCTGAGGTGTGCTTTAAAAATAGGGATTTTTTAAAATTGGATTCAAAATCAATTAAAGTCCCATTACAAACATAATTATAGTGGTACAAATCACGAAATAATATCTTCTACAATAAACTATAAAATTGAGGAAGCTTACATAATTAATACTATCTGTTGCACAGATAGACCTATACCTTTCAATCATGTACAACCTACATGTCAAGAGAATGCCTTCGGGAAGTAGAGAGTACGTTTTCAACAGGAGGTCAACATGCATTTCATAGGATTCTGAGTAGGTATCTCTAGGTAGATTTGATTTCCCTCCCCTCCTCAAAGTCCCTATTAGGCATTGCTTTTGGAGATTAAATGCCAGCATAGCTATATTGTAAAACAATGAGAAATGCAACATGATGGTCAGCAACTCAGTGAAGCTTCTGGCCATACATCACATTTTTAATGCCTGTATGAGAAAATAATCAGCCATTTTTCTGCTAGTGCAAAGTCAGTGCATGTCTTAGACAATGAAATCAAGTCCTTTTTTATTGAGAACAAATGTGCTTTAATTGCTTTCTGAGGGGAAAATAAGAGATCAGGTAAAGAAAAGAAAAAGCCAACATCTCTCACACTGAGATCTCTGACACAATATTAAATTTTTTCGTTTGTTTCATCATTAATTCTGGTTTTTCTGAGCTGTCAGACTTGCTTGGCCTCTTCTAGTAAAACCACCCCTATAGTTTTAAGTGCTGGCATTCAGTTCTTACACAGTGTGCTCTAGGCAAAGTTAGATTATTATTTGTTTATTTTTGTGGTCTTGTAGATCTTCATGGTGGTGTTTGAACTATGGTGAGGAAATTAATGACTCACTCATTTTCCAAAGAGCTAAAATGAGAGAGACACCTTTAAATGCAACTCTTCAAATTTATAGTAAACTTAGCTTTTCAGTTTCTTCCTCTCTATTCTTGTTTTATACAGCATTTTTAAAACAATAGTGCATTAGTAAAAGCTGCCAGTCACTCTATATTATCAATTTTTATTTTTTTTATATTTTGCAATGATGCTTTAAATACATATTCCCGTAAAGATTAGGCATATAATTTAATTGTCCTTGTATCAGATGAAAAAAACCATGATTCCCCACAGCAGCCTATTGACTCCTTCAACCTTGCCTCTTGAAACCTTACTGAACACAGAAGCTGATACTGCAGGTTTTATATTTATAATGATTAATTAATTCTGCACTAAGCAATGTTCCTGACTGCAAGAACAAAATCCACTTTAGAAAACATAAATGACAGCTTGCCTAAAATAATTAACACCAGTGCTGATAGAATTGGGATGTTCTCCCTCTGCTTTACACTAGCGTATTTGAGAGAATTTAATTACTAATATTTCTGACTAGCAGAAGAATTGCATTAAAAAAGCACTTGATGTGGCAGGATTGAAAGCTCATTCAAAATATGTTACAGAAATATAATGGGGATGGGATAAACCCCGGTTGAAAATGGAGATATAATTAACCCACAGTTAAACATACCAGACTATTTCTATTTTTTCAAGGAAAGCAGATCACATTAAAAATAACCTGCATGGAAGTGTCATCTCATTTCCCTGCCAGTCAAACAGCCAGATAGGGTTAGGCTGTGCAGCACAGCAACCTTGAACCCTTCCACCTCTGTGCAGAATAAGTCAGATAAGGTCTGTTCTGGTAACAGGACGGTTCCACCAGTGAGCAAAGCATGAGTAGCTTCACAGCCTGGGAGGGATCATCCTTCCTCCATAGCTGCAGCAGGAGGTCACTTCCCACTTTTCATTAGAGATGGAGTTTTGCCTTTAGCATGCTGAATAATGTTAACCTGCATGTTATTTTACATGAGGTCTTGAAACAGGACAACTTTTCCCTGGAAGGGGACAGTGGGTGCTTCCTGTGGGTGAAGTGGCCTTATCCACCAATTTTAGCACTGCTTACAGAACTGCTTACAGAATTTATTAACTTCAAGTTGTAAGCTCAAGTCACTGGTTCCTGTGATATAAATAAATGTGGCAAGAACACATGATATTGCTGTATTTCTCTTTAAATTTCTGTAAAGATTACATAAAATTATGGTAAAAATGCAGACTCTCAGTCAGAGAAGCTAACATGGAGTTACTGTCACACAGTCTTACTCAAAGTTAGAACTACTCTGGGTAAAATGATGTGAACAAACCATCTCAGCTTCCTCCTTGTTGATCTTTACCACGCTACAACCTCCCTATTTCACATGTTTATGGCTTAAAAATTGGAGGATGGACAATGAAATTCCTGTGAGTCCATGATTATCCATTTGTGCAAACCCATATGGGTGATTGTTAATCAGGACTGACACACATTTCCACATTACCACATTTGTACCAAGGGGTACTCATTGCTCCCTGGATGGAGCTCAGGAGCTGCAACATCAGAGGTACAAGTTTATGGACACGTAAATACCTACAGCACACCAGTTCTTTTTTCTTAGATATTTTTATTCCACAGTAGATGAAGGACATGAGAGCTCAGGAAACAAGGTATTGTAGTGTGTCCTTCCTGCCACTGGTTGATTCTTACCACAAATGTCATTCTTTCTGCTTTTATTGCTTAGGGCTATCACAGAAAATCTCTGCATTACCAAGGCCCCAGTGGTGGAAGGGAGAAAGTCCATAAAGAGTAAGTGGGCAGCCAGCTGGCCTATTTTCCAACATGTTCCATCTCCTCTAGTGGCTTGTAGGAATATATTTTGCTTCCACACAGCCTTCCTGAAAGGTGCAATTTTCCATGGCCTGTAAACTCATCCCTCTCACTTGTGAGTAGAAAAAGGAGAACCAGAAGGCTTGATTTACTGAAACAAATGCAGACAGATGTAAATTGTCTTCCTAAGGCAGGATATTCTCTACACCCTGGGTGGCATTCCTCCTAATAAGCAGTAGGGTTTGGAAAGGGCATAATAAAGCAATCCTCTCTTTAGTTTTTCCTGTTTAATACTAATTATTACTTAATAATGCAAAGTATTTGTATTTACAAGGATGTAAATGTTAAAAGTGCTGTAAAAGCATTAACTGTTTAATTCTCAGGATACCCTTAAGAGGTGGGCATGTGAGTGTTATCACCATTCCATACTTCTTTCCATAATAAGGGAACAATTAAAAGTAAATTGATCAGCTAACTTTATAGGGACCCTAATTCCTACAAATAGGAAGTAATAGGCCTAAATGAGTATACTTCTGCGTGTTTAAAAGCAGTATTCGTCAGATGGATTACAGCTGATTTTTCAATGTAATTAACTTTGTATCCAAAAATCAACTTTATTGGTTCACTTCTAGTATATTAAGCACAATAGGAGGGATGCCCTATTTTCTCTGGCAATAATCAGGTTCCTTTCAGCCTTGTAATTGATTCAAGCAGGAACCATATTACTGTCTAGTAAAACAGAGCATCCCTCCTATTATCCCTTAAGTAGCAGTCAGTCTGGAAGAAAACAGTTACAATGATATATGAAGTTAAGACATATGCCAACTAAATAGATATCTGAGTAAGCTAAAAAGAAAAAATTAAATAGTTTGAAAAATCAATAAAAGGTACTACTTCAGCTAACCACTGTGCATCTCATCAAGTAAACCCTCATTATTGTTCATATCCTGACTGCCCCAATAACATTATACCCTGCACAAACATGGCAAGCCAAATGGCCTCACAATCTAATTTGTCAGCTTTCACTTCTTTCCCACAGTTTTTTGCATTTTCTCTACTGTATTCTCGCTCCACTTCCCCCTATTTTGAAATCTCCACATCATTATGCTAGTGCACCCTACTGCCAAAGAATCAGAGGAGAAAAAACTGATTTCACTGCACCCTCTGTTACAGAGGCTCAGGTATAGAATTCTCGCAAAACCAGCTTGGTCAGTATAATTTACATCTTCTGGTGTTTAATTAAATTATCAGTGTATGGTGAGGGTGAAAAAAATACTGTAGTTCTGCTGGGAAATAAGCATAAGGGAGACAGTACATTTCTGCCAGGGGAATGGGTCTCTGAAGGAAGATGGGTGTTAGGTGGAGCTATGGAGCTTGGACACAGCAAGAGGAGTGAGGGAAATATGTCTCTTCTGGACATGCATCTGATAAGTGGCTCATTTTCCATATCTGCAGTGGAATTTGTGACAACTGAATCCATAGCACTGAGGGACTCTTTCGAGAACCTCCAGGACTACTCTAGGCTAATATTGACAAAGGAAAGCAGAAATCTGACAAGCACTGCTTTAGCCAAAACATAAGGATGCCTGTTTGTTAGTAATGGAACAAACTTTTCTGAAATAAGAATAGGCAGTGCATGTTTCCAATGTTGAGTTCCTTCTTGATCGGGTTTGGACAACAGAAGAGAGGAAAGTGACCTGCTGGAGTTGCTCTGTCAGCAGAGAAATCTGTGCTGCATATTCTGGGGCTGAGCTTGGCCTTGAAACTACCACTTCTTCACAAAAGGGAGGTCATAAGTCTAAGTTACGTTTCAACATATGTATTGTCTAATTAGACCCCTGTGGCTTACAGGTTAGAAAAATTCCATCTTTCCAGGGAACCTAGGAGCTCAGGTCTTTATTGGTGAACAACTTTCTATGGGCTGTAGCTAAAGCACAGCACATCCCAAGTGAGGTAGTGCTGTCTGCACATGTTCTGATAAGAAATAAAGCACATGAACCCTCCCCCCTAAGCCTTCAGCTAATACACAACACTGAACACGAAGAGAGGACATCCTTTGAGAGCACTCAGAGGAGTGGGAAAGTAACAGACAGGAGCTGGGGAAAGTAACCTTGTAACACTGCCAGACATGAAACTGAGATTCTCCACTTCGTGCCTGAAGCAAATTAGGATAAGTCACCTGCAGCATCAGTTGTCCCATTTCATTGTTGTGGAGAAGCAGGATAGACACTGCATTCAGCTGGGAAACACCAGCTTTCTTCCCTCTGAGCTGGGGATGTGAATGTCTCTGTCCTGGATACAGCAGAAGGCCCTCAGTGCCAAAGCCCATGGCTTGTCATGCACAAGCTGTACATATACTTACTGCATCTTCTAGTGGAGAAGAGGGAGAAAAATACTCCCTTTTCAGCAGACTTGGCAACATTGCAGTTATACTTGTTCTGATCTGTCCCTGAGTAGCTTTTATGCCTTTCTTTCTTCTTTGCCCCTTACAATACCCTCATTGAAAGAAAAATCTATCATCTGTTCGTTCTCAAAACAGACTTAAGAGCCACTATTTGTGGGAACCAGATGCTAATGATTCCAGGGCAGTTATTTTACTTTGCTAAATCTTAAGTAAGAGCATGACATGTAAAGTGAGGAGGAGGGAGGCCTGTTATTTTCTTGCAGCTAAATGCCATGCACTTGACTTTTGTAGCTGCTGTCACTACTCAGGAGAGCTGCACATTTAGGAGGACATTTTAAATATTTACCAACTTCCCTTTCACTCTCTCCAAGCCATCAATTTAGCAGCAAATAATCAAAGAGATGAGTTAAAAGACAATTGAATAATGCCAGTCCATTTCAGTACTGATCTGCAGCTTACATAACTCAAATATAGCTACTAAATTTGCTTAACTCAATCCCTACTGTCTTCTCCTTTAGACATGGTATGATATCTGCAGTCATGCAGCCTTCTAATTTTCCTCATTTATCCATGAAAGCAGGAATATCAAGTCCATTCCATTTGTCAAAAAGCTTTATTTAGGATAATTTGGCCCAAAAAGTTCTGATCAAGCAGATGTAGACAGCAGGGGATTGCAAACCTAAAGCCAAAAGACTATTCTTGAAGGAACATAAGGCATTATTTTGGTTAATACAGCTAAAATTTCCTTTTTATTTTACAATATTAAACATAATGAATGCTCCCCAGGAGGGTTATTGACCAGGGCAGAACATCAAGAACATTATCTCAGTCTTGTACCACAATTTACTAATAAAGAATGATATTTTAGTTTACCTTTTGTCTTCTCTGTGAAACAGAATGCCAACTTCTTTCCCACCTAATTTCAGAAGAAGGAAGTCCATTACACCCTTTATCTGGGATGCTTCTTAAAACCTTGATTATTATTCTAAGCAACTCCCTTTTATATCAGTTTTAAGGCATTATCTTACTGATTCTACCAAATCCTTTCATGGAATCTGCTCTTGAAAGGTTTGAGGTGGTGTTGTTATTCCTATTAAAGCTGGATGTAAATATAAAGGGAAAGTGTTTCGATTTTATAATTTAAAAGTTACATTTTTATACATTTCTTTCTTCAGTTCTGCACTGTCCAAGTTTTTCCAAATTAGTGATGAATGTTAATTCGAGCATGGGAAAGTCATTATTCTCATATACAAGTGAATACTTGGTTAACAAAGTGACGGTCAAACCCTTTTCATTAGGGTGCATCATTTTCCTAGACAGGTCTTTGAAGAGTCTAACTCTGTGTAAAGTGTTACAAGGAGCATAACAACTGTGTTGTTTCTTCATTTCATCTGATTTCTTCAGCCAAGAAATCAGACCAGAAAGGCTGTCAATATCAATGAGACATCTTCTTTCCAAAAAACTGATAGTTTTCTTTGTCAATGAGATTGGTACATGTCATTCATCAGATTTCAGATATGGTGCATCCTACTGAAAATTGTTCTTATTTTTGAAAACTGTTTTGAGG
>JANRGV010061286.1:0-18566 GCA_024734035.1 Alethe castanea
AATAATATAAAATGACCCAAGAGAAAGGGGAATATTGGGGAAGATACCATCGTGGACGAGTCACGTGAGATAACATCAACCGACTCCTGGGACCGGTCGACGGGCTGGACCTCTCTTCCCCCCCCCATAGGGATGCCTGTGGGTAAGATTTGCACTGCATCCACCGCTTTCCTAGGAAAAGTTAGAATCTCTATAGAATTACCTTTACTGTTACCTTTATACTTTAGAGCCAGGCTGTGTCAACTTTATCGAGCGCTTGTATCCATGTAACTATTATTCACACGTGCTTTTGCAGACAGTAGTTATCACCGGCAATCCACAAGAACATGTACCTGCTGCATCAATAGACTGCTCTGTTTTGGTAGCCAATCACAATAAACTGCACTGTTTCGATATCCGATCATAATTCTCTTACTAAACGCGCTCGGTCTGACAGTAGTCAGTAAATCCGATACTAAACGCGCTTGGTCTGACAGTTATTGTCAGTAAATCCGATACTAGATGCGCTCGGACTGATAGCTGTGCACTGGGGCTGTTCCTGGCTCCCTTTTATAAAGCAAGGGGTTTATCTTCCCCCCGCTTTTAACGTAACACGTAGCGCAACCTGGTAGCTGTGCGCCCCCACTACACGGCCTCATGTACAGAACATGGCACAAACCTGTAGCTGTGCACCCCCACTACACAGCCCCATGTACAGAACACGATGCAATCCAGTAACTGTGCACCCCCACTACACAGCCCCATGTACAGAACGTGGTGCAATCCTATACTTGTGCACCCTCACTACACAACCCCACGTACAGAAAGCAGCGCAGCCCGATTGCAGTGCATCCCCACTTCGTAGCAATACGTGGCATAACCTGGCAGCGGTGCACTCCGCTACCCGGCCGCACTAATTCTTGTTATACACAACTATTTCTCTCTCTCAGACGCAGAATCCCATCCTTGTCACCATTTATGTTCTAGAGTTCAAGGATTCCAGGTGAGAGAAAATGAGAGACAAATAGAGAACTCTCAACTAGCTTATTAATATAGGAAAATATAGAGAATCTAACAGATTCAGTAAAGGATATTTCTGAAGAGGAAGAGTTTGAGAGAATCTCACCAAACCCAAGGACCCTGTGAAGACAATCAGGAAACCAGATCCGAGAGACAGTGCAAGGAGGCAGGCTCAAGCTTAGCGGGCACCCGCAAGGAGGCAGCGTTGGCCTGGGTGGTATGAGGTTCTGCCTCCCCTGCATCACATGTGGCTTGGACTTTTATACAGACAAAAAAACACACTCGTTCCAACGCAGGGATCAGCCTACGTCGGAAGAAGTGGCTAGCCATATCTAGAAGGGTCTCCGAGGGTCAAGGCTTTTCTGGGGAGTTATAAAGCGGAACTTTCTGGGGAGGAACCAAAGTTGGACTCACCGGGGAGGAGCCAAAGGGGACACACAGTACTTTTCTGTCTTTGTGTGTTTCACCACGGATTATGATCTATTGTCCCTGACACACAGACTTTGATTTGGACTAGTAATTGATAGTGAGGGTGCTGGTGCTTAGTCCAAGAGTGCAGTACGTGACTGTTTGAAGGGTGTGAGAACCCTGTGTAAACCCACATTTGGGGTTCCCAGGGTGACTGGGACACTCTTGTAATTCTCTCCTTTGCATCCCAGCTTCTGGGCGCAGTGGGCACGGGCCACTTGCGGATTGTGGTGGCAGTTTGTCAAGGCAGATGGGACACAGCTGACTCGCCTGAGCCAGCGTCTCCCCATAACCTGGGCCCCAAAGATCTACACTGCTGGCTGAGGGTGAGCTCCCCTCCAGATAATCGGCTACCAGGGCAGTAGGATCTCCATAGCTATGCTATGCTGTGCTTTGCTATGATGTGCTATGCTGTGCTGTTCTGTGCTATGCTATGCTGTGCTATGCTATTGCCTTTTAATCCCTGCACTGAAAACTAGTCCACTAATGATGCACCTGTTTTTTGCCTGAAATGTCAGATGTTTTTTCAGCTCCAGAATAATTTTTAAGGATGAACAGTGGTTCCAAGTGGAAAGAGGGTTTAATTTAATTTCATTTAGTTTCATTCCATATTAGGAAAATATTCCTCAAGTTGAGGTTAGTAAGAACCTGGCAGACCCTTGCCCAGAGAAGATGTGGCTGCCTATCCCTGGCAGTATTCAAGGCTAGGTTGGACAAAGGAGCTTGGAGCAAGCTGCTCTAGTGGAAGGTGTTGCTGCCCATGGCAGAGGTTGGAGCTCTATGAGCTTTAAGGTCCCTTCCACCCCAACCCACTCTGGGATTCCAGGATTTTTTGCAGTGCAAGTGTCGGTCCCTCTCCACTTCTCGTAGGTGGCCATGATGCCCTGTTCCATTGCCCAGGTTGAGCTGTGATCCCTCACATGCTCCACCTCCTGACCAAAGTCACTAGGGAAGAGCAGCCCGTGAAGGACCCCCCCGATATGGCTGGGTAGGGGCTGGTCCCCCAGTGGCACCTCCCAGAGCACCCCTGGGTGCCCAGTGGCCATAGGCACGATGCTTCTGCCATCACAAAAACATGGCAGTCGCTGTGGAGACACTCATTGTGACGGGGCCCTCATGGTGAGCAGAGGCTATTTAAGGAGCGAGAGCGCTGCAGGAACCACTGCAGAGGAGACCCCTCCCTCGGGAGGCTGCATCTGCCCTGGCTGCCCTGTGCATCCAAGTACGTGTTCTTTGACTTTGCAATCCTGCTTTAGTGTTGGCTTGAAGCACATTGAGGGTGCGTGCTGCAAAGGGAGGAGAAGGTGTCAGGAGATGTGCTGGTGCCATCCCAGCTGTGGGAGCAGGGCATGGGTGAGGAGGAGGCACTGGGCTTGTTCATGTGCTTGGAGCTGAGCTCTGCCTGCAGAGGTGCTGGGGGCGAAGCAGGAGCCTTCTGTGTGCAGGAGCTGTCTCAGCTCTCAGAGGTGCTGAGAAGGTGTCAGGGCAGGAGAACTTCTAGCTCCCTGTCAGAGCCTGGGGCAGTGCAAGGCTCACCCCAGCTCCCAGGAATCTCCCTTAGTTTCATCCCCCCCTGGCTTGAGGGATGAGCTCATCACCAGGATCCTCACATGTATGATTTAGGGGTGACCAAACCTGCAGCCCCAAAACCAGGCAGGGTCCATCCAAATCTCCAGCTCCCCCCTCCCCAATGATCTGTGGGGTGGAATCTGGTGGCTGTAGCCCCTGTTTGAGAGCTCCGGTGATCCCTCAAATGACTCTGCCCTCCGCAGACCTTGGGGACATTCCCATGAACCTCCAAATCCCCACAAACCACCACTTCCCTTCTGAACCCCAAATCCCCCCCATTTACTGCCATGGGCCGACAGCAACACTGAAGAGTCAGGGTACCCTGGGACAAATTTAAGGCCTAGTTTTGGGACACTGGGTGCTCCACAAGTCCCTGCACCACCCTGGGGAGCTTTGGGGATCCCCCCAATGCCTAAATCCCCTCTCAACCCCCAAACTCTTCCCCTCAACACATCTCCACCCAAGAGCGACTCAGGGTGCCCTAGGACCTAGGTACTCCCCATTTTTGGCACATGGGAGATCCTCCAATATAATGTGCCTCCTACAGTGAGTTTTGGGGATCTTCCCTCAAACCTCCAAATGTTTCTTGAACCTCCAAATCCCTCCAACCCCCAAATTCCTCCCTTTTATGGCAATGGGGCCACCTACGTCATCCAATGAGATTCAGCTGCCCTGAGATTGATGGATCCCCCATTTTCGGGAGATGGGGATTCCCCAAATAATTGATCCACTCTGAGGCATTTTGGAGAACTGCAAAATCCTCCCAGGATCCTCCAAGTTCCCCACAAACACAAACCATGCAGCTCCAAAGCAGAACCGGCTCAGCGTAGTGGCACAGACCACTAAAAATGGGGTGCCCTGAAAAGAGGGGTCACACCAGCACCCACCCTGGGGGTCCCCCAAGATGCTCAGGGGCTCCAAATCTACTGGGGAGACTCCAGCATTGCTTGGAGTTCAGTAGTGAATTCAGGGGGCCAGAGGGGGTGGATGCCCCAAAAGGGGCACCCCAATAAAGGGGCACCCCAAAACCATGCTGCCCCACAAAAGGGCCCTCGGGGCACACAAAGCAATCGTGGTGCCACCCAAAATCCTGAGGTAGCCCAAATCTTTCTAAAGCACCACAAGAGCAGTCAGGACCCCTTAAAGGGGTGCCTGGGGCAGACCCAGTGTCCCACACTTCTCATCATCCTGGGCCCTCACAGGTGAATCTGGGGACCCAAAATCCCAGAGGGGACCCACCAAACACCCCCACCCCAATGGGGATGCACCCAAAAAGCAGATCTCTACCCAAAGCCACAAGCTCCGAATTGCTCCATTTTTGCCCCCAAAACACACCCCATGAGGGACTACAACTCCCCCCACCCCGGTATCAGGGAGCTGGGGGACAAAACCAGCGTGGGGGTGCCTAATTTGGGGTTTCCCCACCAAAAGAACGCCAGAAAGGAGGTCTGGTGGAGGATAAGTAGGAGCACTTGCAGCAGGGAATGGGAGCACTGAGGTATTGAAAGCCCCACAGTATCTGGGGCCATAGTGGCCTGTATTGGTCTGTACTGGTGCAAACTGGTCCGTACTGCTCCATACTGGGGTGTGTACATTTGCAGATGACACCAAGTTGGGTGGAAGCAGTGATCTGCTGGAGGGTAGGAAGCTCTGCAGAGGGATGTGGACAGGCTGGATCCATGGGCTGTGGCCAATGGGACGAGGTTCAAGAAGGCAAAGTGCCGGGTCCTGCACTTGGGCCACAACAAGCCCTGCAACGCTCCAGGCTTGGGGAAGAGCGTCTGGAAACTGCTCCTGGGAAAGGAGCTGGGGGTGCTGATTGATGGAGCTGAGCATGAGCAGCTTGTGCCCAGGCAGCCAGGAAGCCCCCAGCATCCTGGCCTGGCTCAGCACCAGTGCGGCAGCAGGGCCAGGGCAGGGACTGTGCCCCTGCACTGGGCACTGGTGAGGCCGCACCTCGAATCCTGTGTTCAGCTCTGGGCCCCTCAGTGCCAGAGAGACCTTGAGGTGCTGGAGCGGGGCCAGAGAAGGGCAATGGAGCTGGAGCAGGGCCTGGAGCACAGTGTGATGGGGAAGGGCTGAGGGAGCTGGGGGGTTCAGATGGAGAAGAGAAGGCTCAGGGGGGACCTGATGGCTCCCTCCAACTGCCTGACAGGAGGATGGAGCCAGGAGGGGCTGGGCTCTGCTCCCAAGGAACAAGGGATGGCACAAGAGGAAACGGCCTCAAGCTGCACCAGGGCAGGTTTAGATGGAGCTGAGGAGCAATTCCTGCCCCAGAGGGTGCTCAGGCATTGGAAGAGGCTGCCCAGGGCAGGGCTGCAGTCACCGGCCCTGCAAGTGTTCACACCCCGTGGAGACGAGGCCTCAGTGCCATGGGTCAGTGGTGGCCTTGGCAGTGCTGGGGTAAGGGTTGGACTGGATGAGCTCAAAGGGCTTTTCCAACCTGGCTGATTCCATGACTCTGCGATCCTTTTTGCTGAGGCACCGGTGAACCAGGTATGTTCTGTTGGTGTTCCCTCGGTGAAGGGAGGTGCTTCTAAACCTGGTGAGGGTTTGAAAGGCTGTTGTAACGCTGATGGCTCTGCGTTTCCAGGCACCTGCAGTAGTTTGGAAACTTCAGTCTGTCCTTCAGGTGATTTCAGTTCCTCTGCAACCCCCGGTCGGTAGGCATGCCGTTTTCTGCCAGTGCAGGGTTTGTGCAGCTCCATCCTGAGGAGCAGTTCCCTTTGGGACACTGTCAAGTCAATGGAATGGATTGAATGGATGGTTTGTGCTGCTTGTTCCTGATCAATGTTCTCAGTTTGTGTTAGTGCTGGGACTGAAAACAAAGAGTCCCTTTTCGCACTCCGAATATCTCAGTTCAGTGTCTTTGAAAGAGGCAACTTGAACATTAAAGTTCGTTTTGGTCCATCAGGGCCAGTTTGAATAGGTCATAGCAAGAACCATGTTCAGCAAAACCCCATTCTAGTATGAGAGGGTGGTGGGGAGAGGGGTGTATGGGCCCCAGTGACTGGCATGGTTTTAGTTCCTGTATTAAGGCATTTCCTGCCTCCTCATGCTCTGGCTTCCATTCCCATGTTTTTCCCTGTCGTAACAGTGAGTACAGTGGGCAAGCAATGATAGAGAATCCAGGTCCCTGTTTCCTCCAGCATCCTGGAGGCCCCATAAGCTGTTGTAATTCCTTCCTAGAGTGGGGCATCTGCCCTTGTTCTGTTCTTCTGAAGGTGTCTGCAGGAATCACTGCACTGCTGCTATCCACCAAGCACCCCCGATTTGACTGGTTTCTACTTGGCTTCTGACATTCCTTAGCTGGAACGTCAACCTCTGCACCATGGAGTGCTTGCCGCACTGCTGTTGCTGCAGTTCTTTGGGGCAATCTTCTCTGATGAAGACATCATCTATATAATGGTACATTTTCACCTCCTGAGGAAGTGAGAGCTCCTGTGGGTTTGTGGTGTTCATGGGAGGGAGCTGAGTCCCCTTCCAGCCCCAGGGCTGCAATCCCAGGATGAGATGCCTCAAGTGACCAGGCTGAATGCCTTCCTTCAGCAGGGGTAAAGGAGATCCCAGCCTGTCCTGTCCTGGCTGTCCTGTCTGATGATGGGACAGGAACCAGGCTGCCTGCAGAAGTGGTTGTATCACCATGCCTGGAGGTATTTAAAAGCCATGTTCTAAGGGACATGGTTAATGTGCTGACTTGCCAGTGCTCAGTTAATGGTGGACTCGATGTTCTTAAGGGTCCTTGCCAACCTAAATGATTCCACGATTCTACAAAATCTTGTTGCTCAGACCAAACTCTGTCTCTCGTCATAGAAATGACAGAGCAGGAAGGCAGTGTGTCTGCCAGCTGAGGGAGGGAACATCAGTGCTGGCTTCAGGCTGTTTCCCATGGAGTTCCCCTGGAGCCCCAGGGAGCCCAAGGATGCTCTGAGTTAGATGGTGACTGGATGTGTTTCAGCAGCCACACACTGCCTGCTTTCCTCTGCAAAGGGCTCCCACTGCAGGTCATGACAGGCCGCATCTGTCTTTGCTGCTTTACAGCTGGGGTTTTTTCCACTTGTGATCTTGCTGCCTTCAAAGACATGTCAGTTTTCATCCCCGGCTACTTGCGCATCCATGCACCTTGTCTGACCCACAGACTTTGTGTCAATGGGGTCTGTCATTGTACTTGAGCTGGGGGTGTTCAGCCTGGAGAAGAGGAGGCTCCAAGGAGACCTTACAAAGTCCATACCTAAACAGGCCCTACAAGAAATCTGGAGAGAGGCTTTTTACAAGGGCCTATAGGGACAGCAGAAGGGGGAAGAGGTTTAACCTGACAGAGGGGAGAGTGAGACGAGATCTCAGGAAGAAGCTCTTCTCTGTGAGGGTGGTGGGACACTGGCACAGGATGCCCAGAGGAGCTGTGCCTGCCCCATCCCTGGCAGCGTTCAAGGCCAGGCTGGGCACAGGGGCTTGGAGCAAGCTGCTGTAGCAGAAGGTGTCCCTGCCTGTGGCAGGGGTTGGAGCCGGATGAGCTTTAAGGTCCCTCCCACCCCTATACATAAATATTTAGTGCCTCTACAACTGAAGTGGTCCAGAGAGGTCAGGTTTTGGTAAAAGCTACTGGTGTGCTGAATGCACAGTGGGTTTGCGTGATTCTGAAAAGGGATTAGAGCTCAGCTGAAGCAGTGGCCCCTGGTGTCCCAGAGAAGAGTGTGTGTTTCCTTCCTGACACTGGTGGATTTCTTGGGAGGAAAAGGTCCCAGCTATTTCTGGAGTCCCCAGCTGTGCAGTTCCTAGCAGGGCACTGCAGGCACAGCTGAAAATCCCCTGCCTGTTCCCTTGGTACATGGTTGGGTTGCTTTGGAGATAAATCTGACTCTGCAGATCTAACACCAAAAGGAATTGTTCACCTTCATGTGCAGTAGACACACAGATCTCTTGCTGTGTCACGTGCACTTGTCAGTTACTGAGGAAACTCTCCATGGGCTGGGAAAGGAAAGCGCACAGGAGGGAATTTTTGGTTATTTGTGGATCTTCCTGGTCAAACCCGTTGGGCTTTAGCATCTTGTTCCATATTTTCCATGGTAATTGAAATGTATTTTAGTTATTAAAAATTATATTTCATTCCCCCCTCCCCTGTGTTCTGGGAGAAACAACAACAAGGGTCTCCCCCTGTGCCATGGCTTGCGACACTTTGCAAGATGTGACAAGAGAAACAGGTGGGCTGGTGCTGCTGGAGAATCCTGTGGCCTGTAGAGCTTCATCTGGGACAAGGACAGGTTTCTGTGTAAGCCCTGACTCAGTTCAGCCCAGCTGTGCTGCAATGAAGAGCAGGACCCCTCTCTGCCCTGTGCAGAGTCAGGGCTGGGGTGCGTGCTCCCCAGCCTCTTCTCTCCTGCCTCCTTTGTCTGCAGTGAATCTGAAACTATGTTCTCTTGAGAAATTCTTTCCCGTGAGGGTGGTGAGGCACTGGAACATGTTTCCAGAGAAGTTCCTCATGCCTGTTGTGAAACTGTTTAGGACTGCTCAAAGAATCCCTGGCACAGGTACCAGCAAAAGTGATTTTAATGGGAATTTATAAAAGCGGGGGATTCAACGGGATTTGGTGGCGAGGCCCCACTCCACCACCTACAAAAAGAGATTGTGTCAGACTTGGCAATGTTTTGTACAGGACTGGGCTCAAGTGATTTATACAGTATTGAACTGAAATCATGTGTATAGAAACTGCAAACACAAAGGAATAAGGGAGACCCTCCCGTTGAGTCACGAGGTTCAGATTTGACCCCTTTGCTTTCTAAGCTCCCTCTCCGAGAGCAGTCTGGGTGCAGCTGGATCCCATCTTAGTCTCAGGCCTGGTATTCATCTAAAGGATTACAGATGTCAGCTATCAGCAGTTTGAGTTTGTAAACTGAATCACAGGATTTCTAACAGCACTTGATCACTGAAGCTAATATACACACACTTGCAATTAAATATCTAACCCAATACAACACACCGAGATGGAGCTAGATGGCTGTATACACATCTAGATGCATGCCTATGTTAAAGTTGCCCTGGGTGCTGTGAAAAGTAAAAGCAGAGCACAATACTCACATCAGCTTTGGCAGTGCTCCTCAGCAGGCGAAGGGCTGAGTGTCAGTGAGCAGCAGGAACAGCCCAGGCAGATGATCCCCCTATTTCCTAAACTGCAGCATTTAGGGGCTCTCAGAGGTGTCTCACTCTGAGGGAGATGCGGCTCACAGCACATTGGGATCCAGGAGAGCTCAAAGGGTCTCTCTCTTGGGACCACCATTTCTAGGGTCGTCAGATGACGGGCTTTAGTCGTCAGTCAGTTTTCATCCTGACCTCAATTCTGTGTCGGTTTCCCCAGTCGCACAACAAAAAACAGGGTCCAGCTAGAGAGCATCCTGAGATTTCTTATCTGAGATAAACTGTTGCTGCTGAGGTAGTTTTAGGACTTTCTGACCTGACCTTAGTGCAAACTGAGGGCAAGAAAAACAGGATAGAAATCCAGGAGGCAAGAAAAATTAGTACCTGGGAATAGCAGTTGTTTAGGATGAGCTGCAGTTAAAGTAACTGATAAGGAGAAGGACAGGATGCTTGCTGTGTCTGTGGTGGTAATGAACCAGTGAAGCTGGTCTAAACATCTGCTGTGCTTCAAAGGCTGCCAGAAGTGATGAAGACTGTTGGAAGAAGTAAACGACCCCCAAAGACCACCGCCACCACATTTTTGTGCGCATGTGGGAAAACTTTCTAGGAGAATGATGTAATAGATAAGTAGCCTCATGAATAGGCATGTGTGCACGTTCTGAATAGGTCTGCTTAGTGGCTATAGAAGGGCGGCTTGTGAAGCAATACGGGGACAGACGTTAGGAGGAGGTCTCCCCCGTGTGTCCCGGCCCCGCAATAAAGCATACCTGCTTGTCAAGTGGCAAACTTTGTTGGCGACGTTGTTCCTGGAGTTTTCTCCAAATCAGGTGGCACGGTCATGCTGGGAGCTGGGTTTCCTCCCTAGGAAGCCTGCGGGCAGGGACTGGGGCTTTGTCACTGCTGTCCTTGCAAAGCAGGGCATCCCCTATCCAAGGAGGTTGTGTTGTTCTCTGCTCCCTCGCCACTCGTGCCTGTGAGTCTGGGGTGCTGGGAAGGCGGCCCATGGGGAGGATTTGGGGCAGATTTTGGCCACGCTGACCCCTAAAGCATGCCCAGAGCATCCCGGCCATAGGCTTAGAGAATCCCAGAGAATGCCTGCAGCACCTCCCGAGCAGCCATGCACCCAAGCAGAGCTGACGCATCACAATGACCTTGGAGCCATGGGGAGCTCAGGGGTAGCTGATTCTGGAACTCCCTGCCTTCAGGTATGTGAGGTCACAGAAGCAGCCGGAAGCCTTCAGCGGAGCCTGCGGGAGACGACAGCTGCGCCACGGAACACAAGCTGGCGGTGGAGGAGGCAGGAGCAGCTTCTGTGCAGGTTCCCGTCTCGGTGTCTGGGAGCCGGTGACGCCTGTGGACACAGGAGCGTGGAGCGAGGTGGGTGGCGATGGATCTCTCGCTGTGTCACGTGCACTTGTCAGTTACTGAGGAAACTCTCCACGGGCTGGGAAAGGAAAGAGCACAGGAGGCAATTTTGAGTTAAATGCTGTTCTTTGGGGTTGCTTTTTCCTCCCCCCTCTCAGGAGACTGATCGCCCTGGGGTGGCATCTTTGCTGCCTCTCGTCACCCTGTCCCTGGCGTTTGGGACCCTGGTTGGTGGGACCCACAAGGCATGTTGTGAAAATTTCCTTCCACCTAACTACTCGATCAGCCAGTCTCTCAAGTATTAATAGGTCTTTTGTTTATATATGTGTGTGTGTATGTTTATATGTACGCTGTAATGGGATGAGGGAGTGGAATTTTTCTGGAAGCTTCATCCCAACCCTGGAAGTAGGAATTTGCTTTGGGGTATCTTAGAGCTGTCTGTGAAGGAGAAAAGGGGTATTGCAGCACAGCAGAAATAATGGCAGAATCCCAGCTCCTCCTGCATGTCTTTGAAACCCTCCCACTGTCCCACACACCATTAATCAGTGTGTGTTGCAGGACTGGTCCAGGGGCAGATGCATCAATAGACAAGAGCAGGACTGCAGCAGAAGTAGCATGAGTGCCTGGCAGAGTTTGACCAGGACTAGTAATTGGTAGGGAGGGCGCCAGTGCTCGGTCCAAGTGTGTGGGACGTGAGCGTTTGCAGGGTGTGAGAACCCTGTGTAAAACCACAGTTGGGGTTCCCCAGCGTGACTGGGACACCCTTGTAATTCTCTGCTTTGCATCCCAGGCTCTGGGCGCAGTGGGCACGGGTCACTTGCGGATTGTGGAGGCAGTCTGTCAAGCCAGATGGGACACAGGCGACTGCCTGAGCCAGCGTCTGCCCAGAACCTGGGCCCCGATGATCCGCACTGCCGGCTGGGGGTGAGTTCACCTCCGGATTCTGAGCTATCAGGGCAGGAGGATCTCCATAGCTATGCTATGCTGTACTATGGTATTCCGTTTTAATCCCCGCTGTGCTGTGCTGTGGTATGGTATTCCATTTTAATCCCTGAACTGACCTTTAGTCCAATAATGATGAGCCTGTTATTTGCCTAAAATATCAGATGTTTTTTCAACTCCAGAGTCTTTTTTAAGGACACACAGTGGTTCCAAGTGGATACAGGATTTAATTTCATTTATTTCATGTAGTTTCAATTCACATTAGGAAAATATGCCTCACATTTAGGGTAGTGAGACACTGGCAGCCCTTAAGATCCAGCGCTGCACTGAGCACCTCGCTCCTCACCTCTACACCCAACATTGCTCTCATCGTCTACCTGGGAATTGCATCACTTCTCCTCACATCCGACTTCTCCCCTGAAGCTGGTGGCTGGATGGTGCAGCTCCTGTGCGCCAGCTCCCAGCCTGGCTGCCCTAGAGACCTGCCTGCACACGGGCGCAGCAGGATTGTTCCTCTGGGCAAGCAAAGCAAAGGAAAGCATGACAAAGT
Organism: Alethe castanea; assembly: GCA_024734035.1. NCBI lineage: Eukaryota > Metazoa > Chordata > Aves > Passeriformes > Muscicapidae > Alethe > Alethe castanea. Next base: position 12,026 of record JANRGV010061286.1, read on the forward strand.
GTCAGACACAGTAAAATACACTCGGGCACCACGGGCCTGGTACAAGCAGCGCCTCATGGGGTCCCGTTCCTGCACAGGGATAAGCTCATGAGGAAAGGTTCAGATACACAGGTAGATACAAAGAGGTAGCTGTGAACATGATTAGAGTTGTCCAAGGAGACAATTACAACAGAGAAAGACTTGTAAGCCTTTCCTGCCTGAAGCTCAAAGCAGCAGCTTAGGGGAGAGGACTCTGAATGAACCAAGAGTGAGGGGAGGAGACAAGTGGGGAATAATGGACAGGGCCTTTGTCTAGACAGCCTGCTGAAAAGAGGGCTTCAGAGCTGGTCACTGTGTCCTGGAGAGGGCAAAATGCGTGCAAGATGAGAGCAATGAAGGACGTGGTGTAACAGGCAGGACAGTGGCAGTGCAGTTACAGGGGAAGGTCAGCATTCCTTTGGGATCCCCTTGTGAAAGGTCATTGGGTTGGCAGAGGTCTCTTGGGAGAGGACAAGGACATGTGGCACTTCCCTTTGATAAAGGCCCAAGTGCAAGCCAGGGGAGCACAGGCTGTACCAGCTGCCTTTGGTGAGGGGTGTGCAGCATCAGAGTCCTCTTGGGTGACACCTCTGGGCACCTAAAAGCCGTACGAAGGGGAACTCCTGCCTGGCCAAGCTGGGAGCCTGCAGTTGTGCGTGAGGAGGCAAAGAGTGGATGTGGTTTCCCTCAGCTTCAGCACAGCTCCTGGCACGGTCTCCATCAGCACTGCTCCAGCCAAGGGAAGCCATTGCAGTCTGGGTGGGTGGACAAAGAGGAGGGTGAAGCCCTTGTGTCAGCAGAAACAGCTCCAGCAGTTGAGGAGCCACCAGGGACACCCCAAGCACCAGGAGACGCAGGTGCCTGCTCCCGAGCTGTCACCTCCGCAGCCACCACACCACCACAAGGAGCAGCATAAGCCAGGGCCCTTCTCCTGCCCCAGTCCGTGCAGAGCCAGCAGTGCCACCATCACTCGGGAATGTTGGGCAGCTCCCAGGGGTGTCAGCAGCAGCTCCAAGGGCAGCTCAGCATCGTGGAATGTCTGGTGGGATTCCGCTGGCATTGCCAGAGCCCCCCGGGACCTTTGCTGTGTTCACCTATGGCTTCCAGAGTGCCCAGGGGTCTTCCTGGTCACCACGGGCCCTGGTGCCCCTGGAATACCTGCAGGGCTTCCAAGCTCCACCAGGGCTTCTGCCACCTTCCAGAATGCCGGATGAGCTCCTGTGGGCTTTAGCACAGTTCCAGAGCAGGTGCCGCGTTCTGGAATGCCCGGTGGGATTCTGCAGCTTTGCCAGAGCCTGCTGAGGCCTCTGTCTCATTCCAGAATGCCTGAAGGGTTTCTGCAGACATTGCCGGAGACCTTCAGTTTCCCAGCAGGGCCTTTGCCGTCTTCCAGCAGCCCCGATGTGCAGCCGTGGGCATCGCTGGAGGCTGCCAGTGCCGCTGCCTCTGTCTGGAGCGCACATTCAGGCTCACGGGCACGCCAGGTCCATGCTGCCCTGCGGAACGCCGGCGAGCCTGCACAGGTTGTGCCAGATCCCGCCAGGCGCTGCCCCCTTCCGCCATGCCTGGCGGGCTCCTGAAGGTGCTGCAGGGGCCCGGAGCAGCGGGAAAGCCAGTGGGAGCCGAGCGGGCATTCCGGAAGGCGGCAAATCCCGGGGGGGCTCTGGCAGCGCCTGCAGAAGCGTGCCAGGGATTGCGGCAGGGGCAATGGCGCTGGCGGGTTCCGGTGACCCTGCAGCAGCCCTGCAGGGGCAGAGCGCAGGCCCCTGCTGGCAGCGTGAGCAGGAAGCGGGACCCAGCAGTGCCAGCATCCAGCTGGGGGCAGCCCCTGGCCCCGACCCTGCCCAGGCCTGGGGGAGCCCTCACTGCCCGCTCTGCAGGGGCTGCCCCAGGCACACCTCGGCTGCTCCAGCGCAGAGCTGCTCTCCTGGGGAGCCCCCTCCTCCCCCCAGTTTCCCCCTGGGGCGGCTGCGGGGTCTCTCTGCCCCCCTGCGGGATGCAGGGATGTGGGCAGGGGGAGGGAAGGGCAGCGCAAGGGACGTGACCACGCCGGGGAGTGTCACAGACCGGGTCACAAAGGGCCCCGCTGTGACCCCGCCGCCAAGGGCAGGAGGCGCAGGGCATCCAGTGCAGGCTGGACCTGGAGCTGGGATAGTCCCTGTGCCAGGAGCTGTCCTGCTCTCGGGAACCTTCTCTGCAGCTCTCTTTGTACCCAGCCGGGATGTGCTGGGCTTCCTGCATCTGCCATGGCCCTCAGTGGGGATGCACTTGCTGGATCTGCTGCTGCACACCTGAAGGGAAATGGACTTGGAGCTGTGACTCCTTGTGCATCACAGGGGAAAGGTTCAGAGGAGTCATCCCTGTGGGGAGAACTGAAAGGGCTTTGTTAATGACCAATGGGAATTAATGACTGAATTAAAAGAAATGCTAATCTAATGGTGATTAAGTAATAACTGACTTTTCATTCAACTGTGGTTTCCCAATGGTTTGAAGATGATGTAAATAATAATTCAGATGGTGATCCAGACATCCCATCTGGTCACATATTTTGCAGCAGTGGCACAGGCATGTTTTGTGGCAGTGCTGCTTGCTCAGGCCAGGACATGCAAAGGGCATTTCTGTGGCAGAGCTGGGCTCCAAGGCAGCGTTTCAATAAGGAAAGGTGATCTCCTCTGGGCAGTTTCAATGAATCTTTTCCTTGGAGGGACAGAATAGACAGAAGAAGAAGGAAGAGCAGAAAGGCAGGTTTCTTTCTTCCCACTAACTCTGGGCTTTTTAATTTTTTATTATTTATTTTATTTTGTTATGTTTTGCATAATCTTAATTACATTCTATTACAATATTATAACATTACAAAAATAAGTGAGGTTTAGAGTTAGGGTCACAAATGGGTTTAGTTCAGGGACAGGGTTTAGGGTTACAGTTTAGGTTTTGATTTAGGCCACAGCATCACAGCACAGGGAGGACAAAGTCATGAGGATTTTGGGTCATAACAGCGGTGTTTTGGGGCTCTGGGGGTGTTTTAGGGAGTCCATTGAGTGTTGTGTGGGTGGTTTGGTGGTTTTTCTAGGTGTGTCAAGGGTGTTTCCAGGTGTTATGGGGGGGTTCTAGAGTGGTCCACTAGAGCAGCTTCCTCCTGGTCCTCCAAGCACCTTCCAACCTGGTCGTGAACGCGGCCAGCGATGGGACAGCCACAGCTTCTCTGGGCACCCTGTGCCAGTGTCCCACCACCCTCACAAGGAGCAATTCCTTCCTAATGTCTGGTCTAAACCCCCTCTTTCAGCCTAAAGGCACTCCACTTCTTCCTGTCACTGCACACCCTTGCAAAAAGCCCCTCTGCAGGTTTCCTGTCGGCCCTGTTTAGGTATGGGCTGACTGCTAAGATGTCTCCCTGGAGCCTTCTCTTCCTCAGGCTGAGCACCCCCAGCTCTCTCACCTGTCTTCACCTGGAGACGAACATGTCTGGAGGTGTGCTTCAGGCCTCAGAGCGCCTTTGTGACCCTTCATGAGCCCATCATTGTAGGATCATAAGAGAACAGAGGTTGGAAGGGACCCCAGGAGGTCTCAAGTCCAGCCCATCAGGAACAGGGTCAGAGCAAGTGGTTTAAGGCTTGATTCAGTCTGAGTTGGAAAGCCCCAAGGCCAGAGACTGCATAGGCTCTCTGGGTGACCTGATGCAGCCCTTGCCTGAGCCTATGGGAACAAGGTTTCCTTCTGTCCTGCCTGAACCTCTCCTCTGTCACTATCCCCCATTGCCTTTTGTCCTCCCTCCAGGCACCATGGTGAGGAGCTGGCTCTGTATCCTCCATATCTTCCTTGCCGGTACAGGCAGCCAGCACAACAGTCCCGGCCCTTGGGCTCCTCAAAAGCTCTTCCTGCTCCAGGCACAGAGCAGCCCTCCCAGAGCTGGAGCAGCCAGAAAGTCTGTGGGTCACACAACACGAGTGGCTGCTTAAGCAGAAGAAGATGAAAACTGACATTTCTAGGAAGACAAAATCATCACAAATTGAAACAGGAAAACAGATGTAAAGCAGCACAGACAGACATGGCCTGTCATGACCTACACTGGGAGCCCTTTGCAGGGTAAAGCAGGCAGTGCATGGCTGCTGAAACACATCCAGTCACCAGCTCCCTCACAGCATCCTTGAGCTCCTGGATCCTCAGGCTGTAGATGAGGGGGGTCACTGCTGGAGGATCCACCGAGTACAGCACTGACACCACCAGATCCAGGGATGGGGAGGAGATGAAGGGAGGCTTCAGGTAAGCAAATGTGCCAGTGCTGACAGAGACCACCCACCAGGTGAGGGAGACACATGGAAAAGGCTTTGTGGAGTCCCTGCTCAGAGGGGATCCTCAGCACAGCCCTGAAGGTCTGCACATAGGAACCCACAATGAACACAAAACAGCCAGGTATTAAAAAGGAACTTAGCACAAGAAGCCCAACTTCCCAACTGAGGTAGGAATGTGAGCAGGAGAGCTTGAGGATCTGGGGGGATTCACAGCAGAACTGCTCCACAGCATTGCCTCGGCAGAGGGGCAGTGAAAATGTCTTGGCTGTGTGCAGCAGAGCAGGGAGAAAGCCAGTGCCCCAGGCAGCTGCTGCCATGTGGACACAAGCTCTGCTGCCCAGGAGGGTCCCGTAGTGCAGGGGCTTGCAGATGGCCACGGAGCGGTCATAGGACATGAGAGTGAGGAGAAAATGCTCTACTGAAATGAAAAAGAGAAAGAAAAAGAGCTGTGCAGCACAACCTGTGCAGGAGATGGCCCTGGTGTCCCAGAGGGAATTGGCCATGGATTTGGGGACAGTGGTGAGGATGCAGCGCAGGCCCAGCAGGGAGAGGCTGAGGAGGAAGAAGTACATGGGGGTGTGGAGGGGCTGGTCGCAGGCCGTGCTGGTGATGGTGAGGCCGTTGCCCAGGAGCACAGCCAGGGAGATGCCCAGGAAGAGCCAGAAGTGGCAGAGCTGCAGCTCCCACGTGTCTGCGAATGGCAGGAGGAGGCAGTGGGTGATGGAGCTGCCGTTGGACATCTGCTGCCTCTGGGCATGGGGCACTGTCATGGGAGAAAAAGGCAGTGACAGGTTAAGGGAGACTTCTTCGAGCTGCCTCAGTGTCTTTCAGAAGGACCCTCTGCAAAAGTGCTCGGAGTGACTGGAGGTTGGAGCAGCGTCACCCTCCCAGCACTTCACTTCCCTGGCAGGGGTTGTTCCTTCTTCCACAGCTTCTCTTCCACTGCTGTGGGGAGCTCCCGGGCACGCTGAGTGCTGACCCTGGCAGGTGGCGGAGTCCCTGCTCCGGCACACAACCAGGGCTTATATTTAGCTGCACATTTGTGATGGGGGATCTGTGGGAGTACTGGGCTTGAATATCCCATCAGGGAGGGAATCTCTGCTTTTGTAACAGGGACACAGGGCTATGACTTCAGTTTTCCAGAGAAAAAGAATGTTGTGCTTCGATTTGATTAACCCTACTGTGATTGATGGAAGAAGCCTCAGCGTCTGTATTTCAGGCAGCTTGCTTGCATAAGTCACACAGTGTTTATGGTAAAGATTTCCTGAGCCACACGCCTGACAAATTCCTTTGCCCTTTTGAACAGAGAATGCGTTTCACATAGTATCTGCAAATATGAACAACACTAAAAAGAAGAGGACTTAATCTTAGAAAGTGCTGTGCTTACTCAGCCCTGCAGACAGAAGAGATCCTTCCAATCTGTGCTGTGGGCTTCAGGTTTTAGTCAGGCCATAGTGCCTGCCCATCACAAATCCATGGATCTCGGTGCCAATTCTTTTTCAACCATGGTACGGTTCCCTCAGGAGATCCAGCACCAGTGCCTCCAGATGTTTGTATAGACTGGTGTCAGTTTGCTTAGTCACTGCACTCACACAAAACAGCAAGTCCAGTGTCTGCAAGGAAAATGACTCTTATCCCCCTGAGGGTGCCCGAGCACAGCCACTGTATCTCACAAGTGAGATTCCAGCAGAGCTGAGAATAATGAGTCTGCTATTTTAATGGCTGCCACCAAATAGTTCAGGACTGCCTTTGCACCTGCATCAGGACTGCCAGAAAGCACCCAGTTTGAGGCAGTGTCTATAACCTATCAATTGTGGACATGCAGTATCAGTTCGCTCCTTCTCACCTCCTTTTCCCTGACCAGAAGGGTTGAAGACGGCCCCTACCTGGGTCCCCATACCCTTGGGCAGGGAGTATTCTGGATGGTAAATTTTGTCTACTTAAGCCCACCAGCACTTTTGGATCACTGACTAATGCTGTGCTGGAGCATTTTGGGCATCTCCCCACTGCCCCAGTCCTCGCAGCCCATCTGTGCTAAGCACTTACAATCAACTGAGGGAAGCAGAGTAATGAGGACCTATTTAAGAAACTTAAAATGCTCAGTAATACTAAGGCCATAAATGACAGAATCACAGAGTATCTCCCTACTGAACACAAGTGCACGTGTTCCTGTCTTTCACACTGCTACCTCCTGTGCTCTTCAAGATGCCTTCCTGAGCTTATGTGGTTTATCT
>JANRGV010061537.1:0-18539 GCA_024734035.1 Alethe castanea
CGCTCGGTGCCGGCGGCCGCGCGCTCCGTGCCCGGCGTGTCCCGGGGCTGCGCCGGGGCTCTCGGGGAGGCTCAGGCCTCAGAGCGCCGCTGGCTCTCCTGCCGCCAGCTCCTCGGCACGCCAGGCACAGCCATGTGTTATCCCTGGCCCCTTCAGCCCATTGCCCCGATACGCAATGCTTTGAGCCCACATCTCTCGGGAAATTGCAACCACGCGTGTCACATGGCGGTTTCTGGCTGGAGTTTCACTGTCTGTTTTGGGAAGAAGGAGAGAGAAGAGGGGGAGCAGGCAAAGCGAGCAGTGAACAGCGTGGCTTTAGTCAGTCTCTTTCCTGGCTCAGGAAGCAGGTTTAAGAACTGCTCGGCTGAAGGAGCATTCAGGACGTGCAGTGGTTTAGAGCAGACGGGAGCTGTGGCTCGTCAGACAGCGCGGTGCGGATCTGCACTGTCAGCTCAGGGCCATGTTACTCACATGGTACAACGCAGTTGGTGCAACCTCTGTAGAACAACCGGACTGATCAGAATAGGTGCACTTGGCAGAAGCTGCCCAGTTATTCCTTCCGATTTCATTATCTGTTCAGGCCAGAGTTACTCCAACAGACTTGGCTGAGGAGCTGAGCTCCAAATATCAGAAGCCCTCCCTTGTGACTCTCAGAATACCTTGTCAATAAATTGAATACGTCCTAAAGAAGCTGCTCCTCAGATGCAAATATAAGGAAAGCTCTTTAAATCACTTTTCCTTTTTTTTTTTTAAATAACATTTGTTATCTTGTTTGAAAATATTCCAAACACACACAAAAATTAGGTCAGAGGTCTGCCTATTAACCAAAATTCACCCTCTTCCTTCACAGCGGATGAAGAATTTGATGAACTTTGCTTTGAATTTGGTTTGGAGCTTGATGAAATTGTAAGTAATGTTTTTATTTGTTGCTTTTTGAGTAGATGTAGCATAGTGACAGCATTGCTTTTTGGTAAGAGTTTGTATAGCACTGTTTTCAGTATATCCCCAGGTAAAGGGTTGTAGTGGACTGTATTAACACAGGTGCTTTGAATGTGGAAAAAGCCCCTCAGACTTACAAAAGTTACTGCTTTGGAAGCAAAAGACTCCAAGATGGCATATTGCAATACTTTCTGGAGGTCAGCACTCTGTGCCACTTACCTTCAGTCTCAGGCACTGTGTTATTTAGCAGCATAAATATGGCCACAGGGCACGTTGATCATATTTTGCAACATCTCTTTGGCTTTGATTGATATGCAGTCATCTGTGCAATATATCCACAAAAAATGTATTTGTCCTGGACATTGTTACCTGAGTTATAACTAATTTATATTTAAATTTTTGATTTAGGTTCTGTGCTTGTGGAGATTTGCAAGCCCTGATAACTCTATCCATGCAAATCTTGTTCAAGTAGACCAGTTTTGGCTTTGCCATTTGATTTCAATTTATTGGCCTTTTAATGATGCTTATGAAAAGACATCTGAACATCATATGTTATGCTTTATTTCAGAATAAATTTGATTATGACAAGTCATTTGCCAATCTATTGCCAAAAAATCAGGTCTAAGATCTCTACTGGGGTCTGACAGCCTGGAGGTTCTTGCTTCTATAAACTTTTTTCTTAAAATTGAAATTTTAATACTGAATTTTTCTTTTGGTGCACTGCTCTACAGTTTCTGAATTTGAGGTTTTATGTAGTTTTTTGTATTTGGTGTGTCAATTTGCTGTATAAATGCAAATTACAGTGTTAAATTTCTAATTAATACAGTTTCTCTATCATATCACTATCATACTGCTGCCAATGTTAAGATGTATCAGGTTAAAACAGCATTTTTGCTTTATTTCAGACATCTGAGAAGGACATTATAAGTAAGGAGAAAGGCGAAGAAAAGGCAAAGGGTGCATCTGATGTTGTTCTCTATAAAATTGATGTCCCTGCCAACCGCTATGATCTGCTTTGCCTGGAAGGGTTGGTCCGAGGACTGCAGGTCTTTAAGGAAAGGTAGGGCAGAGTTGTGAGATTTCTGCATTGTTTGTTATTTGTTGAAATATGGGTCCATTTCTGGTCAGTAAACAGAACTTCCTGCTTGCTTGGATTTTGACTATGGTTACGTGCGTAGATCAGATTCATCAGATCTGGAGAGGATCTACTGCATAACTTTAAAAGACTAGACTAGAATGTTATTGTATCTGTTCTAAAAAGTTTTCTATTGCTGTTCCATTTGAGACTTATACTCTGTAAAGAATTCCTGCAGGGAAACCTCCTTGTGATCCTTTGTAGTAAATACCAAACCAAATAATTTATTTTTCTGAGTTTGTCCTTTCTAGTTCAGTAATCTGTTTACCATCCCATGTAAAACAAGTTTTGCACAGTTAGCTAATTACATGCCAAGAAACGTTATCAAGAAAGTTTTCTACAATATAATTGCTGCAACATTTCTAGAGTTTGCTGCATTTCAGCTACAGACTTGCTTCTGTTTTTGTTTTAGGATAAACCTCCCTAGGTTTGAAAAGATAATACCAGCTGAGGGTGAAGGTCAGAGGCTGATTATCACTGAACAGGTAAAAGTGTTTACTGCACCTTTGTAAATGTATTGAGAGTTGCTGAAGCAGCAAGATCCATATCAGTGTGATTTTGTAAGAGCAGTGAGACTGCAAATCTTATTTGCAGAATAAGAGCTGAAGAAATTTAAATATCTCTACTCATTGTGGTCTATTCTTAGGAATGAGGAGGGGGAGGAAAAACAGACAAATTGTTTTGGGTGAACTTAGTAGCAGATCAAATCAAAGTCTCAGATGCTGTCCTGTAATCTGCGTGCTGCTGTTGTAAATTGCAGACTGCCCAGATCCGGCCTCACGCTGTAGCTGCCGTCCTTCGAAATATAACTTTTACCAAGGACCGGTATGACAGTTTCATCGACCTCCAGGAGAAACTACACCAAAATATTTGCAGGTTAGTGCTTAAATTTAAAATAGTATATAGTGTCTGTGTGCATGATTTTATCACATTAAGACTGCACATCCCTGTTGCAGAGAGCCGTTATGGTTATGCCAAGGAAAATCTTCTGTAGGAGCTCTCTTCATCCTTTGCATTTCCTTACCTGTTCTTGCCTGCTGCCAATATTGTTCAGCATAAACAGCTGTTACAGTTCATTCAACAGTTGAGACTGAAGTATGTAACAATATTCCCTTTGGATTTGCCTTGACAGTTGTGTTGTTATTCATAATAATATTCATTAGAATGTTATTCATCAAGTAATTTCTGGGCTTCTCAAAATTATCCTTCTGCTTTTTCAGTAAGCTCTGTGAATGAAGAGAAGTATAGAGCATCATACTCTAAAAAACTCCAAGTATTACTAGTAAAAACATTATTTTGTATTCTTTATTTCTAGGAAAAGAGCATTAGTAGCAATAGGTACCCATGACTTGGACACCATCACTGGTCCATTTACTTTTACAGCCAAAGCACCTTCTGAAATTAAATTTAAGCCCTTGAATCAATCCCAGGAATACACAGCCTCACAAATTATGGATCTGTATAGGGTAAGTGGAATTTTTCAGACTTGTTGCTCTAAATGAGGAAGATAAATTTCCAAGGCTAAATACCTCTCATATCCTTGTTATTCAAAGTTGTTCTTACAAATAAAACACAGTTATCTTCTCTGGCTTAACAGCCAGTGAACATTCCATATTTTGCTTATCATGGTAATATTTTGTTTTATTGTCTGTGAAAGATACATTGTGGTGTTTTGGGGCTAAGAGCAAGTCTTAGAATGGGTTTGGTAGAAAACTTCTAATTTATCCACATGGAGATTGCTTTTCATGATGCTCTTAATAATACTGTAAAAAGCTTGTGTGTTTATCTATGTATAAATATTTGGTGTACAAGGGTAGGAGGAATTTTGGGTGGATACTACCAGATTTTTTAATGTTGCTTTCATTTGTCCAGTTTACTTGGGGAAGATACTGAATTATTTACCCAACTGTATATTAGGCAAGCATAGCTATATAAAAGGCTCAAGTTAAGTCTGGCACTGCTTCTGGCTCAGCATCCTGATGAAACCAGGCAAATGCTAGGAAAAGATTCTATCAAATCTGATTTTACAATGTTTATGTGGGCCAGTTCCAATGTCAGCATTTAAAAATTATACTATTTATCACTGTCATTACAGTGTACAGCTCTGCTGGAACACACATACTGGCCACAGAGACAAATCATCCGACTAAAGAGTAAGCGAGCTCAGAAACAAGAGAGACTAAAAGGAAATTAGGTTTTTGGTACAGCACATACTTATGTCATTAGGACAAATGTAATTTTTGATTCAAATTTAGGTATAAATGTGTCAGTATCCAGCAATTTGTAACTAAAAGTAGTGCAGTGCTAATTTTTATCACTTTTAAGAAGAATTCCTGTAGACTAAGGATATTTGGCAATGTTTGCTGTGGTGAGCAAGGGTAGCATGGCCTACACATGTTTGAGAAAATCCTTAAATAATCTTCATCACTTCTGAAGAAAACCAAAAATCCAGTTCTCTCATTTCAAACTTTTTCTGCTGCTGAGCAAACAGCCTTTGCTAGTGAAGTGCTTAACTCTAACCCAATCCTTCCCACCTTCAAAATTCCCCTTAATCACTCACCAAAGGATTGTGGCTCTGTGGAAGTTCACCTGTGAGCTGAAGTGCAGTTCAGGCTGTGCTTTGTTTCTGCAGACTGACAGCCACCTTCGGCACTATTTGCACCTGATTGAGAACAAGCCACGTTATCCTGTCATTTATGACAGCAATGGGGTTGTTCTGTCCATGCCACCAATCATCAATGGTAAGATTAACTTGTGACTGCTTTGTACTGCTGTTTTGTGTGTGAATTAGTGTCTGACAGAAGCACTGATGTGTTGTAGGGATTATTATGTTTTCTTAAAATTATTTCACTTACAATTTCATAAAGTCGTCTTTCCTTCCTTCAGTTTAAAGGTATTCAGATTTTTTGCTCCCTCCCTAGGCTGTTGGAGTTCCTTTTTCTCATCTTCATCAGAAGGGTGTAAAAGTCCTACTGCAAACCTTTGTGCTGATCTTGTCATACTCTTCCTCAACTCAATAAAGTTCCTTGTGACAGGAGCTTTCCTTAGGAAAGCATTTTGTTTAGCTAAAAGAGGCCTGCAAGAAATTTTGTAAACTGGTAACTGTAACTGGTAGCTACAACTTTGTATTCCATTTTATAAGGTCACCTCAGGGAGCTTACCAGCAATGGGAACTGGTTTTTATGGATCCTACTGCTATCACGGCTAAGTGATTTCAAAAGCCTTTAATTGCTTAAAAACAATAAATTGGTCTAGACTTTTTTTACATTGTTTCTAAACATGGTTTTCCTCTGAATGGAAAAGAAACCGTGGGTGATTTTTGAGAACCAGGTTTACTGAAGCCATTTAATGGTATGACAAGAATTACTCCTTAAAGAAAGATAATTCAATATACCTATATACTGAAATATAGGTCAGGAATCAGTAAATTTGCCTACACTGGCCAATAAATCTGCAGAGATAATCTCTTTGGATGTATGCTTCCTAAAAGACCTTATCCAGGTAACCCAAATCTTCTTAAAAGGCAGCTCAAACTCTCTGGCAGGGACTGGTAACAGTAACTGTTTTGAATTTAAGGTGGTATCAACCACTGTCCCTGGTCCTTCTTTGTTAGGCTCATTCCAGCTTGGGGGTGTTCCATATATAAGCACTGCATATTGTTTATATTTCATCAATTAAAAAGATTTAGTCAAATTTAACACCTGCCACTGCTTTAGAGAACAGTATCTAAGAGAGATTTCCAGGTCAGAGGTGCTTTTTAAACAGATAATGCAATGTAAACGTCTGTATTGGTTGTTTGGATTATCTACAAGCACTGAAGTGAAAGCTTGTATTTGCTTTGAAGTGAGTCCAGAGATGCTGAACACATTCCATCTGCAAAGAGATACAGCACAGCTGTAAGGGAGTACAAGATCCCTCAGTCCTAAGATCTCTGGTGCACCTAACTTGCAGTCTGGCTGTGACCTAATTTCTCAGATAGGAAACTAAAACAGAGAAGCTAAATCAGGGTCAAACAAAAGAAGCAGGAATTCTCATGTACATCCAAATGCTTTCTTTGTCTCTGGTGGGATGCATCTGCATTAATGAATGGTGCAAGGAATGGCAAGAAGGACAAAGAGGCTGGATTTGGCATGATCCCACACTGTTCTAGGACTGTGCCCATTCCTGCTTGGTTCCCAGCCATGGAATTCAGTCCAGGTGTGCACTGCCCATCTGTACCTAACAGGCAGAATGAGATCTCTGTACAGCTGCTCCAGATTGCTTGTGGCTTACTAACAGACCCCACTTTTGTAGGGAACTAGCTACTGGTGACCTTCACACCCAGTTTGCAAAAGAGACACTTCAGGTACATCTTCCAGACAAGAAAATTTTTGAGTGCAACAGGGATATGCTTAGGTGCGCAAATCGTAACTCCCAGTATAGACAAAGCAAATTCATGCCTAGAAGGGACCCATTCTAGGACCTAAATCACTGCTGTAGAGCAACTTACAGGGTACCAGCAGTGTCAGGAGACCAAAGAATGGCTATTGATAGTCATTAGTCATTGCATCACTTTTTCAAGACCATTTCAGTTGTTCCTGCCCAAGGAAATGACATACATCACACATGTGATGCAAATGTGAGACTAAACCCAGGGAAGATGGGATGCTGTGGCAGTGCAGAGCCCTTTGCTAACAGCAGATGGCCACTGTTCTGTTAGCTGACTTTTCCAGCTGAGTGCCAGGATACCTGTAGATCCTCGTGTCTTGCAGTGTAAAGCTTAACCCAGTCAGTGTGTCTGATCTGCCTTTTTCCTTTTATTTGATTCGTAAATTCAAAATTAAGAAGAGTTGCTGTTCGGCCAACAGCTGTGATTGTTGGTGCAGTAGACAGTGGCTTTTTTAAGCTGTGGAAAATGACAATGATCTTTCTGACACAAAATGAATCAATATCAGTGTTATTGCAACAAAGCTAATATTTCTTAACATGTTTTTGTTTTCACATGTTTTAGGAGATCATACAAAAATAAGCCTAAATACCAGAAATGTGTTTATTGAATGTACAGGCACAGATATTACAAAGGTAAATTAATCTTTCCTGCTTTTGATGTGCTTTAATATAATTGTTTTCCTTGTGTATAATAGAGCTCCAATACAAAGACCTACAACAACAGCAAGGTGTTTACTATATGGAGCCAGCCTTCCAATACAAAAGATTTTGGACTGTGGAATTCCCTGGAAACAATTTCAGGCTTGCTCTGTAGATTGTGTTTTCACTGAATTTTGATTTTACTGTATCTTTATGTTGACACTTAAGTGTTCATCTTGTATGAAAAAATAATTCAAGTAAATTAGAGACTGACTGTTCTTTTTGAGCACTTTTTCTAAATCTGAAAGGCTTAGAAAAGAGTAAAATTTGCTAATACTTCCTGTTTTGGCAGAATACTCTTAGTAAAGATTAATTTTGTCTCCCACTGAAAATTTGGGCTGAGGGAAGAAAGACAAGGATTTTTCTACTTAGTTATCTTTATCAAGCAGGGATGCCATACAAATAATTGCTAAATTCAAGTCTTTCCATATGCAAATTCTGTAACTTGAAGCTGAAGCATGAAAGCCAAGGAGTTACAATTGCCTGTTCTTGAATACAGGCTGTGCAGTCAGTGATAGTTTCCCTAAAGTGTGTAACTTGATGCTCAAAAGAAAAACTGCTTTTGACTTACCGTACTACAAAATGGAATGTTAACAACACAAATAAATTTGCATGTTGGCGAGTGGCTTCTAAGCAGACAAATAACTGCTTCTTGCTACTGCTTGTCTTGATAGTAAAAATAAAAATAGTGTTGTTCTGTTTAAGCAAAGGAAATTACACTGTCAAGCATCAAAAAAAACCCTTTGTGGGTTGAGAAGTTCATCTGAATCTCATTATTACATTCCATTATACTAATCTCGTAAAATATTAATTGTAAAACCAAAAAAATTTGCAAACGAGGTTGTTTGTTAATGTACTGCTAAACAATGCAGTCCTTCAGCCTCTCCATTCTCACTTGGACTTCAGTAAAATGACTAATTAGGTTAGGAAGACCCAGCTCCAACTGGTAACTAAAACCCTGTGTTTCTAAATAACAGTTTAGAAAAGATACCCAAAGGCTTCAGGACCTTGAAAACCAAAGATTTGCAGGCTTTTTCACAAATGTCTGCAGCAGAAAGAAAGAATTTTTTAGAATTCAGTCTAGTATTCTAGACTGCTAGGAAATTAGAATAGAATGAAGAGGGTTTAAGATGAGATATTTTCCCTGTTTTTTGTTAAGATATTTTGTCTACTTAACACAAATAGATGACAGATTTCAATGCGATTATTATGTTTGTTTTGTAGGCAAAAATTGTTCTTGATGTTATAGTCACGATGTTCAGTGAATATTGTGAGAAGCCATTCACGTGAGTATAAATCTCCAGGCAGAGAGACATTACATTTGGGCCATGTGTTAAAAACAGTTTTACTTACAGTTTTCTGTCTCTCTCAGTGTGGAAGCAGTAGAAGTGGTTTATCCCAATGGGAAGACCCACATCTATCCGGTAAGCACAGCATTAGGATATCTCTGTGTCCTTAGGGAGAGGGCTTCATTTACACAAAGTCTGGTAAGAGTGACATTGGTCATTGGTTTCTTTTCCTGCAGTGGCAGTATGTGCTGGTTCTGAGGTGTAGTGTAAAAACCCAGCTTGGTACTTTCTCTATATTAGCAAGTCAGAACCTCTAACCCCACGAAAAAAACTCCAGCTTCTCCTTGTCTAGGAAAGTCATTCTGAAGCTCCATTGAATTATGATGAGGTTAAAAATACACTATTTATGGTTTAGAGTGCCTGTGATAGGAACTTTTTCAGGAACAAATCAAAGGTCATCATCTGTGTCTAAAGCTTTTAAAACCTACATGTTCCAAATTGGGAAAAATGAATGCAGGAAGAGGTCCTTCAGCCTTAAACCTATGGACAACTGAAATTAGCCTCAGCATAATGTACTTATCAGATCTGGAAGCTTTAATGCCCTTTAGTTAAAATAACCTTGTAACACTGCATTTTTCAGTCTTTCACTTTACAGACACCAGCTATGTAAAGGTCTAAAAGGCAGAATGTTGACTTAAAGTTCAGTTCAGAGCCCCAGACAGACCTTTTTGCAGTAATGGAGTCTTACATTTTTATTCTCTTAATAGGTATAAAGAAAGCAATTCCTCCTGTTTCCTGAAAGTAACTGAAGACAGATCTGGTTGAGTTCATGAAGTCAGATAAAACAAGGGAGTACCAACTGTTTAGAGGGAAAGAAACTTAGTTTTGCTGAGAGGTTTTCTAGTTTCATTTTAGCTTTTTCTTTTCACAATGTCAGTTTTAATCACCAGAGGAAAGATGTAGAATCCTGAAAAGATATCCAACAAGACAGAAATCTCTGCAGTAACCAAAGCAGCTTCCCTAGATAAAATAGAGAAAAAATCCCCCAAATTTCAGATGCTATGGTTTTTAAGGATTTGTATATTGAGAAGTTTAGAAACACATGAAATACATAAATACATACAAAATAACTTCCTTAACTACGTTTCACACTTGCTAAATAAAATACTGGTAGATATTTGTGTGCCAATAAAGAAATAGAAAGTTTTCCTTCCTTTTCCTCCTAAAAGTCATTCGATCTATACAAGACCATGAGATCTCATGCATGACCATTCTGTGCTTTAGGGCTTTGACATAGGATGAACTGCTTAACAGAAACTTTCAGTGACTCTGTTACTTGCATATATCAGAAATTATCGGAAGTTTCAATAACGGGAATTTCATGCTGCATTCGCCCTTCCAGCTTAACAAAGAACAGCTTTTGCATCACATACTAGAGTATATATTCAACAGTCCTGTTAACTTTAGAATGCTAAATAGAGCCTAATAATTTGTCTTCTTCAATTAGAAGCTAGATTACTGATATTGAATCCTCTTGGGTAGAAATGGCAGACACTGTGTATGCTTAAAATCTTTGTATTTCTTTTTAGGAGCTGGCTTATCGAACAGAGAAGGTGAAACCTGAATACATTAACAAGAAAGTAGGAATCAGGTGTGTTACTGCAAATGAAAACATAGTTTTTTTTAACCATGACAGAAGTACTAGAAGACATTGATTGGTGTATTGTTTTAGAAATGTTTAGACTGTGATTTTTTTTAACTTATCAAAAATTCAGGTGTTATCTTGGGTAATTAGATCAACTCTCTAGCAGAGTCCCCTACTTTCAGAGAAAGTGAATAATTCTTAATGGCTTCACAAAATTGTTATGATGTAAAGGAAAGTGACCATCTCATGAGTGAGAATCTGAGCTGGTTCTCTTTGAATGCTAAGTCTGTATACAGTCCATAAAGCACTTGCAGATTCTTAGGATATGAGGCAATGCAGAAAAAACATTGATTACTTTACAAAGTCAGTCAATGCAGTGCAAAACCCATAAATTAGCACTCTTTTGTTTTGTTTCAGTGAAACTCCATCAAGCCTGGCAAAGCTGCTGACTAGGATGTGTTTGAAGTCACACGTCACAGGGAATGGGAACCATCTAGAGGTTGAAATCCCTCCTACCAGAGCAGACATTATCCATGCCTGTGATATCGTAGAAGATGCAGCAATAGCTTATGGTTATAACAACATTCAGATGGTGATTCCGAAAACGTACACCATAGCTAATCAAGTAAGATTGCCCCTTCAAATGAATGCTCTGTTGTCAGTAAATGATTGCTGCATGCCAGAAGGGCTTTGGGGAAAACAGAACCTAGGAATTAAATATTTTGACATGCTTTGCCTTGAGAAGTATTTACCACGGATGGGATACAAAACAGATGCCCCACTGATTTGAATAAGTCTAAGACCAGTGGTTGCTGGTACTTGAAAAAAGACAGGGTTTAAGTAGGGAGCCCATGTTAAATCTCTAATTGGGAGATTCATTTCCTCAGGCAAGCCTAAAGGCAGCTGGCTAATGCTTTCAAAAATTTTAAGCATACAGCATAGTCCCTCCCTAGTGAATTCACCATCATGTAACAGGAAGAATCACCTCGGGAAAGAATAGCAAAATGCTTTTAGATGGAAGCTGAAAACTGTTCTGTTTCATTTTAGCTCCCCCTCAATAAGCTCACAGAACTTCTGAGACTGGACTTGGCAGCTGCTGGATTCACTGAAGCACTCACTTTTGCCCTGGTATATTACATTGATTTAATATTATTCTTAATTGCGTGTTCAAACAGTGATGCAATCAAAACTGCAGAGGGTGGTCTGAGGATATGTTGTTGTATAAATGTACCAGTATTATCCAGTACTGTTTTGGCAGCTGATTGTTTACAAGGGCTTTGGAATCACAGTATAATTTTTGAAGAGTTTGTAGGTCAGAGAAATTAAATGAGTCACTGTTAATGTGGTATGTAGTTCTAAGTATAGAGAGGGAAATAGCTGCTGAAGGACTGGTTTTAGTTTAACTTGATAGGATGAAATTGTAAGACAGCAAATCTCTCTCAAGACTTTGGTCACCAGATGTAAATTCATCATAATTCAATAATCTGGAAAACCAACATGAAAATTTAGTACTTTCTGGTGAGTATTCCTACAGTGTATTGAGATTTACCAATTTCTGTATTTTTCTTTAGTATTGTCACTTGCCCACGGTTCCTTGCATTAGACAGTTCAGTCTGCAAAGAGCTTATTTTAAGAATACCCATAAAAAACTTACAATACACAGACACTAAGGGAACATCCTTTGTAAATTGCACCACAGGTCGGGTTTCGAATATAGATAACAGATCTATAGTATATAGGTTCCAAATATAGATAAAAAATACAGAATTGTTATCACTGGGTTTAGGTATTATTTGCTACAGCCATGCTAATAGTTGGCCAAGAAGTAGGACTCTAATTAGGTAGAGTCTGGTACTAATTGATGCCATAATTTGTACTATGGAAATTATACAGCAGGATTGTTGTGCTAAAACAGAATGTACAGTAGGAAACAACATCTTTGTCATGGCCACTTGCTCATATACCCCTTAGTTGTGAACTGGATCAGAGAACTTGATCTACTATTAAAAACAAAAAAGTTAAATATGCTCCCATGCCATCCAAATATAATTGTCCCTATATGGAGACTGGCATAGGATTCTATTGAAAATATACTATACATTTTTAAAAATCCTTTCTGTTGCAAGATCTGCTCAAAGCCTTTGCCTGAATGTCCAATTTGTGCACATTTTAGCATATAGGGAGCTACCATCACATATGCTGTTAAAATCTCTGTGGAATTTCTCATCTTCCTGAGCCTAAAATTTACTAGATGGCCCAAGGTATAAATCATTGAAAGTACACAACCTCTTAAAAGAAAGAGTGATCTGCTCACAGAGTATTTTTTACTAATTTACTCAAATATTTTAAGATGCAGCATTTCAGGCTCCTAAAACACTTCTGGTAGTTGAAAAGTTCAGGTATTGCAACCAGATTTGGTAATTTGAATGGACTAAATAAAATTTTAACACCTTCAGGTTTCATAGAGCTTCAAAAGCAAAATTTGATCTCATTCTGAAAAATATATTCCAATTTTAATATTCAGTTGTTAACTCATTTAAGTAACCAGGACAATAAGTTGTATTGCCTCCTGCAGTGCTAATATCTGACAGAGGTCAGGCCTGTGGTTACTACCATGTTGAGGAAACAGTACATAAATCAAGCTTTTAAAGTTTTTCTTTATTCATTAATATTTTTATCCAAAATTAATATTTCCTAATTCATTATTCATTTTTGAGTGCTGCACTCTTGCTTGGTTATTTGAAAGCACAGTTCATTTTTTTCCAGCACCAAGTAAGTAATATGTCTGGAACATTTAATATATTACATTTCTGCAACTGAGAACCTTTATGAACTGCAGCAGCAGAATTTTTGAAGGTCATGCAGTGTGTCATGGTATCACATTTCATATTTGTATTTCTGCTGTGGCAGGATGAAGCTCACAGTCTGCTGTGTCCCCAGCACTTTATT
Organism: Alethe castanea; assembly: GCA_024734035.1. Classification (NCBI taxonomy): domain Eukaryota; kingdom Metazoa; phylum Chordata; class Aves; order Passeriformes; family Muscicapidae; genus Alethe; species Alethe castanea. The sequence goes on from JANRGV010061537.1 coordinate 13,085, forward strand.
AAAACACCAGTGTGAGGCTTATGACTTTGATAATTTTGATATAATTTATGCTGCAACATTCTGTACCCCAGTGTTATATGAGAAACACTGCTTATGTATTTGTGCACTCGATCTGTTTCTTGGTTAGAACCCCAAATTACACTTGTACACAGTAACATTGCCTTCTGTGAGGAGCTCCTGTTTAGCCAGAATGCATTTAGTTAAATCACAGTTACATGCTGTAGTTTAGATACACATCTGAAAACTGTTTAACACAGTTCTTTCCTCATAAGTTCAGTGTTCCTTGTGTTATTTGGGATTTTTTAAAATGATTATTCAATAATCCACTTTTTCAGATGGTATCATCTGCTCATTTTTCTCACAGTTGGTTTATCAACACACTTTGTGAGTGCTGCCAGGGCAAAGGGAACACTTCTGGGAGACTGCAGTACACAAGCAAATCCTCAATTACATGCCTAGTCTGCTACTGGTTTCTTTACTACTCTAATAAAGCTATAAATTCTGGAAATCTGAAATGTGGATCTTAGAAGTAGCATCTATTGCACTATGTGCACAGACATTGGCTGAGCCTGATAAAGCCTGATAAAGGCTGAGCCTGTTTTACTGACCAGCTTAAAAATACACCTTTAGGATACAGGCTTTAAAAACACTTAAACTCCAAAAAAATTGAACAAACAAGAATATTTTACAGCTCTGAAAATTGAAGGTTTGGCCATATGAGCTGTTTCTCATAGACAGTACTGTACTTTATGTAAGTGTCCCTCAAGGGATTGTTTTATATTCTGTGAAAGAATAGATAGCAGTCCCTCTACAAGTGCTATTGTCAGAATAAAATACTTCACCCACTGCAAGTCAGGGTGCAGAATCTGAGCCTGTTTTTAAAATAAACGACAGCAATCCTTGACAGAAGCGTAAATAAACACTTGCTTTTTTTGTTTTAACCCAGCTTTATTTTATTTATTAATTAATACTTGTAAATAAACCAGTTTGCCTACTTAGTCTTAAGACTAGGGCTTAATTTATATATGAGTATTATGTGTGAGAGGATATATTATGGGGCAGTGCTACAGTTCCATTGTTCATTCTTGATATCAAATTTCATCATTGGCTTACAGTCTGTTTTAACTACTTGACCTTGATAGTGTTTTGTCTCATTTTCAGTGTTCTCAAGAAGATATTGCAGATAAACTTGGCATGGACATCTCTGCAACAAACGCTGTACTCATAGCAAATCCCAAAACAACAGAATTTCAGGTGAGATCATTTACCATTTTGAAAGCAATATTGTCATGGATTCTATATTTTAAAAAGGACAGCAAGGAACCTACAGGAAATAAAATTTATCAACTGTAAGCTACGTTTCCTTCATTAAAGAGCTTGTGTATACTTATGTGCTGAACGTGTCATCTTCTGTTACTCCACTGAGCAATCTCTCTTCTGGTGTGAAATACTATCAGCTTTTCAAGAAAGCAAAGTACCATGCTCTGTGTGGTATAATGTGGCAAAACTGAGCAGTCTTATTGCAGAAAATCCCAGATGGATCAGCTCCCTCATCTAGAAAACCTATTCAACATAGAAGGAACTATTAGACTTGCCAATCTCTAAACTTCCTGTGCCTTGGGTAGGAAACATTTGGGTTGATTTTTTTTTTATTGATCATTATTGGTCTTGTTTTTGGTTTTTTTGTTTTTTTTTTAATCTGTGATGCTCTCAAAGTATTTTAATACTCCTTTCTAGATCCTTTGATTTTAGCTAGAGCAGAAAGTGAGAGCTCAAGTATGGTATTGTCAACAATTCTGAAAATACCAAAGAGTGTACCCATAGGTTTTATATTTCTTTTCAAGTGTTGTTCTTTTTTTTAAGATGCTTTCTTTAGTTTACAAGGAACATAAATTTAGACGCCCCCCCTTTTTATTTCCTAGCCTAAGAAATACAAAGGTAAACTCACTTTAGAAAGGTTTTTAAAAGTTTCAGGAGTCTGAGGTATTAATATTTTGTGATTTGTGTTTTGTTTTTTTTCCCTTAAGACCTTCAGTACACCTGATTTCTCTGAGTTTTTGAAATACCTTCCTAGAATTTATGTGTAATATTGATGACAGTCTTCTGCTGCTCTGAGATTCAAGAACAGAGTTTTTGCACACCTTTTATTTGGTACCACAAATAAGCAGTCATGCAAGACACTGTTGGAACCTGTTACCATTACCACCTGTTCATTTCTATAATTTAGTGTGGTGATTATAGTGAGCAATATAGAATGTACCCCAACAAATGAAGTGTGAACAAAAAGAGAAAACATGGCAGCTCCTCTAGCCAGATACAATTTCAGACTCCTGTTCTTGCAAGACTTCAGGCCTTTGCAGTAGTAGTACTGCTGAGCAGGGTTAGTATTGGATGGATAATTCCTTGTGGCAAAAATAGCTTCAATCTTTTAAAATCAGTAGGCCTTGCTGAAAATTGGGAAGGATTGCTCTTTGTGATGCACTATAAACTTGCAGCTTTTGATGGTAGCTGGGATGAGACTCTCAGGATAACTCCCTATCCCCCTGTACTCTTCCAGCTGGGAAAGGGCAGGATGATGCCAGGGTCCATCCTACACTGAGTGTGCAGCTGGAACTCCTCATTGGCTAAGAAAAGTAGGATAAATAGACAGAAATGCTGCATGAACACACATAAGAAGTAACTGTGGCTGAGCACATGGTGACTTTCAACCTGCAGTCAAGGAATAGAGAGTCACTGACACCCCTCTTATATTAGCTTTACTGAATCAGACTCTTCTAGTTTGACAAATAAAAAAGATGCAATTCAAAGGAAGTGTTTGAATGAAGAATGCAGGAAATGTTACTGTTCTTACAGATACATTTACAGGAATGATTGTCTCTTGCTTGGTTCTTTGAATGCTTTTTTTTTACATTTCACGTGTCCATGACTGAATATTACATAGCTTTTTCCTGTAGTATAAAGATAACATTTTAGGTAACACTTGATATTTCCAAAGCAGCACTTAGAATTGCCTTTTGTATAAGTAAGAGCAAATTTATGGGACTTATTTTCACTTTCTATATTATTTTTCTACCCTGCATTGCAACTCAGCCACCTGTGAAATGGTACCAGTTCTTAAGCTCACATATGAACTCTTTGAGAAAATCCAGTATATAGAACACAGGCAGAATATACATTTCCAGGTTTAATAATCCTAAATCAAAGCTGCTTAAACATAAGAGGTAAGTGCAGTATTCACACTTATCTACTTTTAAATTCTTGTTACTAATGAAGAAAACAAGATATTTTGGAAGGTATTTGACTTGCAGCATCTCTATTTGTCCTGCAGGTGGCACGTACAACCCTTCTTCCTGGGCTGCTGAAAACTATTGCTGCCAACAGAAAGATGCCCTTGCCTCTCAAACTCTTTGAGATTTCTGACATTGTAGTAAAAGATCCTAATACAGGTAAGAAGAAGAGGTTCCTCAGAATCTTTGATAATGGAAATACATTTACATACCAAATGGTAATAGTAAGTAAATCTGTATTTCCTTTAAAATAGGCATTTCCATAATAATAGTCATTCCATACTGCAGTGGGGTTTTGTACTAATGTGCACAGCGCAAGATTTAAGAGCTTGGTTTACAGGCTGGATTTTAGAGTGGCTGGAAACATTGTTCATTTTAGATGCTCTCTCGAAAGTGCAAGGAGATACACTGCAACTATTTTTAGGCATCTACATATTCCTTAAAATCTGTCACAGATACTGAAAATCTGCAAGCATAAACACAAGACAATTTTGCACCAATAAATAATCTGCTCTAAATTGCTTGTATTGGTGTGCCTATTTTTTGTGCTCTTGATCTAGTGTGCTTTTATATTCTTATCAGGAATATAATTTATATTCTTATCAGGGATGTATCTCATGAGAGAAGCTACCTGCTGGTAGTGTTAGAAAGTGACACAAACCCTGGAAAGCAGAAATACCAAAGGCATGCTGCTATTACAGTTCTAGAGCCTGTTTACACCACTGCAGTCTCAGTGATGTGCAGGGCTGTGCCAGCTGGAAAGCAGAATGTCTGAAGCCTAGGAAGAGCAGGTTTTATTTATAAGCAGATTCTATCCCAGAGAGCAGTTATTCAGAGGAAGATTTTGGGGTCAATGTGTCTCAACATGAATCCCTTTTCCATCATATTTAAACAGGATTGCTTGTATTTGTTCTCCCAAATTACTTTCTGGGAAGCTGATAACTGGTACAAAGAATGAGATTGGTAGCAGAGATACAGGGTGGAGAATGGAGCAAGTCTGTGTAAAAAACTGTATCCATAAATTAAAAGCTCCACAGTATAAAATTTTCTCTCCCATTAATAAAAATATTATCCTTATCTGTCCACTTCATCCAGCTATGCGAAGAAAGTGTGGCTGCCTTGAAATTGTTCTGTAGCCTTAATTGTTATACATAAAACAGACAAAGCAGCTCATTCACTTTCCAAAGGCTTCAGTGAAATCCTTCCTGTGTTTTAAGGCCTGTTTGCTCTAATTTCTTTGTATATAATCAAAATTTCAAATTATCTTTATCTGGAAAAATATATCACAGTAAAATGAACTGTAAAAACAGATTTTTAAATGGTAAAAATTTGCCTAAATTTTACTGATTCATGTCTTTCTCTATGGTATGTTGAGAGAAAAGGAATGTCCAAGCTACAACTTCTGGGAGGAGTTGAATGGAGTTTTGCCTCAGTAAAGAGGCTGATATTACTTTAAATTCAGTGGTAGCAATTGTTCTGTTGTTTCATTATCTGGTTTCAGATTTTAGTGGTTGTGTTTAAAGTATCTGGGATCTGCAAAACAAAGGTTTATATAAGGCCTAAACAAAATGGCAAGTAAATTGCTTTGGTGATGAATTTAATTGGTAGATTACCTTTTTTCCTTTTTGAAGGAAAAAAAGAGCCTTGCCAAGGAAAACAAGCAGTTTTAGCAAACCATGTGGGCTCTTTTTTATTAAATACAGACAGTTTGGTGGTGCAGCTCATTCTTTGTTGGGCATGCAGTTAGCTAGAATGCAAAAAACGTGGGACAGATGGCAGAATAGCATCAGCATTCTTCAGAACCAGGAGTAGGGCTGTTTATCTTGGACTAAGGAGCACATTTACTCTGGCATTATAAAGTTTGTGAGTTAATTGTTACCTTTATTTCATGTTTGTCAAGTGCAGCTCTTGAAAGCTTTCAGTTATGTGGATGGCTGCTTAACAGTTTTATAAAGAATGATTTTGTGGTGTACTTAATTTTGATGGGAATCATTGCAACAAAGACTTCTGAGGCAGCAGCTTTGTGCTGTCTGCTCTTGGGCAGCCCTCTCATAGACTGAACCCTTACAGACTGTGAACAGTACCTGAAATGGGTTTTAATGTTGTGTTTAGAATCACTGCTGTCCTTCCCAAATTGACTTCCAAAATTAAACTTGCCTAATAAACAG
>JANRGV010061809.1:0-18500 GCA_024734035.1 Alethe castanea
TAAAAACTCTCCAAGATCCTTTCTTTTCTGGGTTCATGGAACTGTTACTTCAGGTGATCAAATAACTGGGATTAGGATCCCTGTCTAAATTTTATAATTACATAGTTCTAAGCTATGCAGCATTGGATTGCACAAAATATGTTGGAGACTTTTGACATCCAGTTTGGGAGTCAAATACCCCACTGGTGGTCAAGTGCTGTGCTTATCACAGTCTGTGCAGCACTCAGGACCAATGAGTGCTTAATCATTCTATCCAAAATGAAATCCCTGCAGCACAAAGCACTGCAAAACCCCTGCTCCAGAACGTGCCAGAGGGTGATACTGTTGTCAGCTATCTGGGAAACAAAATCCAGTTTCAAATCCAGCAGAAGGGGATTGTCTGTGTGCCTGTTCATGTCCCTACAACCTTTGTGCCAACACAGCTACATCTGAGTACGAAAAGAAGGGGAAAAAATGCAAAACAACCAACAAAACCTACTCTATGCAAAACTGAAGAGGGTAAAATGCTCAGTGTATATTACACAGTGAGTTCCACCTCTGGACTACACAACACTTGATGCAGCTTTGAACCAAATTGATTTTGCAGTTTCCAAGGAAAGAACGCAAAGGTGATGAGGCTGAAGGACCACAGAAACTGTCAATAAAACAAAAGAGGAGTCATCTGAATGTTAATCAAAAGCTCCTGCTAGTTCCTCCTGATAAATGGCTGGAGGAAGGGCTGAGAAACCTTGGAAGAATTTTGGAAGTTTAATGTTAATGACAACGAATGGAGATTATTTGCATCCTCTTGGACAGAGGATACTCAAATATTCAGGACTGTCTGATCTTTTCTTGAATTATGCAACATAATGATTATTTATCCAAAGTATATCAGAAGAGTTCTATATCTAACACTGCCAAAATAAAATAATGGACCGGATACAGCAGCAGATAGAAAGATATAAAATTTAATAAAATTAAAAATATTAGACTGACCTTCACAACCATAGCGAAGTGACCTTCCTATATCTGTTAATTCAGATCTTCTAGGACCACAACCTTTAGCAAACCGTATTTATGCAGACTTAACCACTGTCAACATTTCAGTTTTAAAAGTCAAACTCCAAGGACTAATGATGGATGAACCAAGGTAACAGTCCATCATCACCAATATTATTGCACTTGGTCTTTTGTAATAATGATTATTTTAGTAATTAAATGAATAAAATCAACATGAAGGTCAAGAGCAGAGTTAAGACTTCCTGGCTCTCATTTTTAACCCAAAATCTCATTTTACAACCTAGAGATATAATTTATAATTATTTTTCTTAAATATTTGATTCAGATGTTTATGAGTTTTGAGTCTTTGCTTATCACTGCAATATTCAATAACAATCTAAATTAGTTTGATACAGAGAAAACTCTTGGTAGGCTTTCAGAATTCCCTTATCTATGTTCACCTGAAAATTTGACACTGTGCAGCTCCCACAGAGCAGACTGGGTTTAGTTGGGATTTTATAAGAAACAAGGAAAAGACATGTAATAAAACCAAGTGCCAGAGCATGCAAGTGTTATGCACAGGGGAGGTGGCTGCCTACAGATGATCACACCAAGACTTTCCTCCACTTGCTCTCCTTATCTCAAACCCATTTCTCAGCTACACAGGAGAGAGCAAGTTGCCCAAACTCACTCACAAAACTCCACTGCAAGAGTGATTCCTTATGACACAACCCACAGCCTGTGTTTTGGTGATTATCAGCCTCTAAAGTTGATGTGTACCAATAAGAAAAGTGTTTTTGCCAGATGCCTCATTGGAATGCAGTGTCAGTTCTCTTATCCCCTCAAGAGCAGCAAGGGGGAGGCAATCAGAGAATCACCATGAAAATCAGAAAATCCCTTACCATGAAAATAGATCCTCATTCCATTGAGTCTCTTCTCCCAAAGTGACTGAAGGAACAGCTCAATAGCACAGACAACAAAATGAGGGAAGAAGAGTCAATGATGAGGTTTTGAGGTCTCTGAAAGAGTTTCAGAACTAGTCCATCACTGGAGCCAAAAGAAGTAGGCACCAGACAATAAGTAAAGAGTCAATTACAGTTCACAAATGCTGCCCACAATTCATGCAGCGCTTTTTTCTTTCCCTTTTAAATGGAGACCACACCCAAAGCTTTGTGTTGGTGTCTGGGAGCTGACCCAGCCTACAGCTGTTTATGGAACTCAGCCTGGGGCTGCTCTTCAGGCAGAACCACAAATTGGAGTCTAAGCCTGTTCTGTGAAGAACAACTTTATATCCCACGCCATGACAGTTCTGTCCAGATGACAGATTATATTACAACATTCATGGTGCATTTCAGAACTCTCCTTTCTGTTTTCCAGTAAAGTGCAGTAGCCCACAAACCCAAGGAACAAAATGCTGCTAGCAGAGACAAGCACAGAGGTATGCACTAGGAAGAATATTTTAAAGAATTTGTTTACTAGATTGAGTTCTGAATTGACTGCAATTAGGAAAAAAAAACAGAGAAGAAAACCAGATCTTTTATGCTTTCAATGTAGTACAGGGTCTGACTGTGAAAATCAAACTTCATAAGAGAAGCGGATGTGTTGGAAAGGACATATTAAAATCAGCCATTTTATAGGTACATGTTTGTTTCACTTTCTATGACACAAAATAATCTATGAAAAGCAAAAGAATACAGTTGGAAACAGAAAACATTAAAAAATTCTAAGATTTAAAATTCAATTCAGGAAAAATATCCTGATAATGCCTCAAGTACAGTGAGAAACAGCGTATATATTGCCTTTCTTCTCTGAAAGAGAAGAGTTTCCTTGATAATATTCAAATGAAGACATAGTATGGACAAAGATTTTCCTCAGAACATAAAATGAACCTTTTGCTCCTGCTGTCACAGGACATTTTGAGGCAACCAGAAATTAGACTCAGCAAAGCTTTGACAGCACATTTATGGTGAAAGCATAACCTTGAGTAACATCTCCAAAGTCCTCTTGATTTTAGTTGTACTACTCTAATAACCTCAGGATCACAATGGAACAGTATTTCCCAGAAACAGGGGAATTTGCCTGGTTTGGGATTTCTGGTAGATGAGATCACTACATGCCTAAATTCATGCTCTCTGTAATTTTATTTCTTTCAAACCTGGCATGTACTCTGCACATATCTTTTAGGTATTTATTTTATGGAAAGGCCAAAACACCAAAGAACAAGAAATCCATCTCTGGAAGTTTCTCCTTCTGTCTGATCTGTGAAGTGAGGCAGGATACCCACTTCAGTGTCAGCATCCTCCACCCCACTGGGAATAAACACAGCAAGTCTGACACAGGGCAAAGGGCAGAGCCCACCTCTGTCCCTTCTTAGAATTGTCATTATTTGGTTTGGGGCACCCATGACATGATTTTTAAGTGACCCCATTAACTCATATAGACAATATATTACATCCTACACATGTATTTTATAAAACCATGTAATATGTATTGACAACTTTTCAGATATTTTTTTTTTAACAATATTATAGCATTAACTGAGAGACAACATTATGCTTTGTGTGTTTAGAACTCAGGTTTAGAGCTCATAATTTGGACTAAACCCCATAATATTCAAGTCTTAGATATCCTGACAAAAGCTACAAACACTTTTGTAGAGCTCTGCCTTTTTGGAGTGGCTTCTTATGCCTTATTAGATAAACATCAAACTTTCAAAGAAAATTGCTGGCTCAAAAATCCTTCAACAATCTGTCCACACACAGCTGAAGCACTAATTTAAAAATTGCAAAGTAACACTGTCAGGCACGTGTTACACCTTGCACCACAAAGAGCCCCTTCTTAACAGGAGAAGCTGCACTGCTGCAGGAAACTGAGGGGTACATTCAGAAAACCAAGCTGTGCAACCTGCCACAGTCCTAACCATGCTCAGACTGATGTAATTCACACATTTAGAATTATTTACTGGCATTTTCCTGGCACTGCTTTATTCTCCCTCCTAACCCCAACTAAGCAGTAATGTTTCTTTCTCACTATTGCTCCTGAGATCCTTTTGCTCTTCACCTAAATTTAGGCTGCAAGGCTTTTATGAAAGGTCTGTTTTTGCAGGTGTCCCTGCAAGGTGCTGCCCATTACAGCCCCTGTAAAAATAAGTGTGTTAGTTATTAACTGAATTTTCTTACACTCTTGATGTTTCTTTGTGTTAGATATTTTCCCTAAATTTATCTTGCAGTAAGAAAACTAAAAAAAGAGGCTGCCCATTTTTGGGAACACCTGATTATTCAAGTGCCTACTGCTTTGGATACAACCATGTCACTGATGTTAACAGAACTACATGTGCATTCAGACCATTCATTTTCCAGTTTAATAAGGGAAGATCTCCTTATTTGTTCTCAGATCATTAGAAAACAAAGATCACATCTAATTCCTCCCTCCTTGTGTGATCAGGAAAAGTAGGATAATCAATGAAGATAAATTCTTGTAATCTTATTTACCATCATTTCTTCTCCAACTATGCACAAGGTCCTACAACACCAACACACAAATGGGATGGCTGATCTGAGCACAGAGGATCCAAAATCTCTAAAGTGCAGCAAATATGAGTTCCTGAATCAAAAATTTACCACAACACTGACATTTTTACTTTAGCCACTTAATCACTTTGTTTCCTTCCGTCAGAAAATACTATCAACTCTCCAGCAAAATATTTAAAGATTCTCATTGCAAAGAGTAAAGCTAAAAAACCCAAATAACCTCTGGGAGAATCAGCTACCATGAAACTCATCACTAATGGTGTATCTCAACAAGACTCTCACCTAAAGGTTTCCCCACTTATCCCTGACACATTAAATATGATGGAGTGGGGCTGTCAGTGCCGTGCTTTTACAGAAAAGTAACATCTCACTGCTCTGAGGAAGAGAATTCAGCTCCTCACAGAGTCATGCAAGCATTAAGGACCTGTGTGCACTAACACAGTTCTTATCCTGCAGCTCTGGACAACCAACAAGGATCTCCACCTGCAGCATTTTGGGCACACCTGAAAGAAATGGGACAGACTTGTCCACAGAGAAAAAGTAACAAGAAGCAAAGCTATGCAAACAGGTGTATGCTCAGGCTCAAGGTAGATGTGACATAAGTTTACAGGAAGAAAAGCAATGGGACTATTTTTTGGCAGAAAGACAGGATCTTGGTCATTTCCAAAAATAGAAGAAGCCAGCATCCATGAAAATAAGCTTTTCTTCTCAATTCATAAGATGAAGTCACAATTTCTATGTACATAACCTAAATTATTAACTCCTATGCTGTTGGAGAAAAACAATCCCTGCCCACAGTGCTTCAAGTGCATGGTGGAAAACAAGACTTTTCCTTGAATTTTTTCACTCCTTCACACAGCTTTGTAATTTAAAAATGAGACTGACTTGCTTTGGCAATGTTGAGCCTGTAGAGAAAGAATATTTCAGTCTAAGTTTATTGCTACAAAAAAATAATTAACCCTTGAAAGTCCTGGAGATGTGTTGCTATGAAACCAAGGTGAGAGAGGCAAAACAAACAAATCCCTCAAATCTATTAATAGAGTTGTAAAATAAAAGAAACCCTAGGTTCAAATATTGTATGCTTGGGTTTCAAATTTGCACTATTTTCAGATAGTTCTGTCAGGATACACTGTCAGCTAAAACTGCTCTAAATTTGTGATCCCTCACCAACTACAGAGTAAGTGGCATTTTCTGCAGAGCAATTCCCTTGAAATTCTTTCACAGATGCTTTTAGAGGTTTACTCTATTTCCAGGCATAGTGCTTGCCCTGGCAGGTCCAGCAGGGAGCAGGGCACAGGCAGTGAGCATTCTGACCTGGTTTTACTTATTTTACTTAGTTTAAGCAGCTCTGTCTGACTGGGTGCTGATGTGCACAGGAATATTTAGTTTTCCAGGAAAACACCCTTTCTTGAATAACACTCAGGGATTCCAGAATTCCATCTTTGGCTTTTACTGTTTTCTCCAGCTTCAGCACATTTCTTTGTTTTACCTAAAATTCATCATTCACTGATAAGGCAGCACATTAGGGCAAGGGAAAATATGGAGGCTCAACAATAAAGCTACTGAAATTCACTTGTTACAGCAACTCCAAGCAGTTTGAATCCCCTCAACATTTCTGTCATTGGTTAGAGCACAATCACTTCTTTTTTGCACTAAATGCTAAATACTGTCATTTAGATACTGACAGACAGGTGTACACGAAAAAAAAAAGTGATTGAAAAGATTTTGTCAGCAAAACTGAACTGCAGGGCTAGATAGTGCTGTAAGATATTATTATTCAAATATGCCATTAATTTATGTTTTGTATTGACTTGATTTTTTTTTGCTTTTAGCTTTTTTGGGGAACTGCTTATTTAAAAATGGCATGCAAAGAAGAAATTACTATGTATTGAAGCTAGGGCAAGAGGTGGCTCCATTCCAGTAACATGTATTTAATCTTTATAAGAGTTTCATTCAGTAGAAACAGGAGTGTGTGAGTACATTCTTTATAAAAGCTTCATAATAATCAGCACTTTTCATGATATTCAAGTTAAAACTGCCCATCAACTACCATATACTGAAAAAATAACTTTCTGATAAAGTGTTAGCTTAAAGTAATCTTATTAAATGAAAATCAGTTTCCTGCAGTTTTGGGCACATGTTTAAAAAAAACACACAGTGTTCAGGACCTAAAACCCAAAACCTAACATTCAGCTGCCATTAGATTATTGAGTATCCCTCTTCTTTGCATCGAATCCTGAAAAAAACAGCACAGACAAAAAATTGTTTTGTTGTACCTACTGTAAATGAGAATATTTGGGTTTTACCAGAGAATTTATGCAGCATTTTAATCCCAGTTATCTTTAATCCCAGTCCAGGAAAGTCATCCACCCTGACTGTGATTTACTGCAAGGCTTCAGAATCAGCTCTGTGGCACCTCTGAGTCACAGAGAAGACAGACCCAGAAAAGATGGCTGAGATGAAATAGGCAAAAACCATTAAGCAAAAGTTCTTCTCTTCATTCAAATCAATTAAATAGCCATTGCAATGAGTTTAACACTCAACTCTAAATGTCTGTCTAGACAGACTATAAACATTTTTGGATTACTTTTGGTAATCAATTAAGCCAAATTAAAAGAGATCAGCAATGTAGGTAAATCCTGGAGGATTTAATATACATATTATGCAAGTTGAATTAACAGATTTTTTTTATTTTTAATTAAACTTTACTCTTTATTGCTACTCAGGAGTTTTGGGTGAAATAATTTTATTGTTTTCAGAAACATTTTGCAAGCCTGGAATGTATTTCTCTCAGGGTTTGGTACTGCAAGGCAGTCATCACCATAATATGCAAGATGTATAGAGATAAATCACTGGAACAATGCTCATGATGGATTTCCCAGGGTAATCAATATTCCTGGTGAGGAGGAATGTCCTGCAATAATAAAAGCACAGGAAAGGGAGCAAAGAAAGCTGAATTCACTTAGCAGAAACACTCCCTTCCCACAATGTTATGAAAATTCTATGAACTTAAAAGTCAGAGAAGACAGACCCAGAAAAGACATCAAGAAAGCATTTATTCTCCTCTCAAACTTCTTCTCCCCTGATCTCTTCCTCCTGCAACTTCCTCTGCTCTGCTAAGAACCAGCTGTATCCAAACCACCCTGGAAGATGCTTGTCTCAGCATCTCATTTCTCTGCCTTTGACAATGCTTTGCTTGACATCACTGAGCAATCTTTGACCACAGAACTGGAGTCCTGCATGGTGAAATGAAACTTCCCCAGGAGGGCACCTGATGCATTTCTGGGACCAGACAGCAGCTGGGCTGAAATAAAACATCCCTGCACACAGGGTGGGAGCTGCCCCTCACCCAGTTGATTCCCTGTGAGAATCCTCTCCTGCAGGCTCACACTTGCTCATTGACACAGACACAGCCTGGAGCAACAATCTCTCACCATTTCCACCCTGGAAATAGGGAGTTTATAATTCTCTTCAGCTACTGCTTTCATTTCTTCAGTGCTATGCCTTAATTTCCTCATGTCAAACCAGGGATAGTGATTGTGCTTCTCATTGATAAAGCACAATGATAAAGAAAATATATTATGGAGATGATGCAGATATTCACTGAGGTCTTTATTTCCATAAGACTCCTGCTCAAAGAAGCAGCTCTTTTCACACTGATGCAAAGGAAGGACCTGCAGCCTACTACTGGGTAGTGAATTCCTAATCCATCCAAACTTTGTCTCACAGAAGAACTTCTTTTATGAAAATATGCATTATAACACCCAGGTTCTCTTTAAAGACCAGAAATTATAGTTGCATATGGCCCTCACTGAAGAACCAAACAGATATTTACATTACACTCCAATCCTCATTTAAGAGAATTTTTAAGTTTACATGCACAGAAACAGAAAACAAACAAACAAACAAAAAAAAAAAACCAACAGAACAGAACTGAACAAAACAAAACAAAAAAAAAGCTGGCTTCAAACTTAGGTATGATAGTTGATTTTATGGAAGAAAAATGTTATTTTGTGTTTAAGTTATAGATCTAATATACCCATAACCACAGATGGAAATCTTGGTTTCTGATACCAGAATTATTTAAACCTAATCAAGCATAGTTTTTGTAGGCAGACAGAGGTCTAGATGAAATTCATTCATATTTAATGTGTATACTCATACATCATATGTATATTCATAAATCATCTTCAATGAAGCTTTTTAAAGCATTGGATAAAAGCATTTTAATCCATCCTCCAGTGGTGTTGAAGCACAATAACAGCAAGAAAATCACGGACCAAATACATATATATATATTTATTTATATATCCTGGTAGTGCAATTGATATAGCATACTCAAATTCCAAGCCAGAAATCTGTATTTAGGGCTGACAGCTCATCTGTTCCAGCAGAACACAAGCCACTGAGTTGGTCTTTTTCCATTTCACAGCTGCTTTAAAATAAGACAATGTCATCCTTAACTCTCAGTTTCTTCCCTTTGTCATTTCACATCACTGCTCTAATTTTATTTAAACATGTTCCTCTGCTGAGATTACATCTCTCAATTTGTTGCAATACAAATTAGAAAGATCCGTGCCAGCTCTCCCCACTCTCAGCAGAGTTTTCTCCTGGTGCCTTGATTAATTGCCCATTTTAACAGATGAAACAACAGAACTTACAGATTTGAGACTGTCTTTTGTTTGCATGATGGGAGGAAATCTATGTCCCCACAGGGACTTGCTCTTTTGCCATGATCATAATTAGATGTTTTCAGACTAAACTATCATATCAGCATATTCACTGCTGCAGTGAAGGGTGTCAGGATTTTCATCAACAGCTTTGCAGACAAGTTAGAGCCTGATTCTAGCCAGTAAGAGAAAATGCAAAACTCAGTATACAAATACAAGAAATTTCTCTAAACGTAGAAAGAACTTAGGCTGGATAATATTAAACTGGAGACAAAAAGAAACAGAATCCATAAAAAGGAGTTGAGCATGTCAGGCAAAGACACACATTCAACAATAAAACAAAATATTACACCCTAACCATAACCAGAAACCTGCTCCCTCTTTCTGGAAGATATTCTGGGTGATGCATTATGCATTTGCCACCATCACGGTCCTTTAGGCCAAGAGGGAAAGAAAAAAAAAAAAAAAAGGAAAAAAAAACTGGGGAGTCCAGCTTGTGGCAAAGCTGAGCTCCAAATTTTACATTGTTTGTGATCAAGAATAAATATGAAAAGTATCATTATATCCTTATTGATCTTGCTTTGTTCTGAGATCCACAAATTGGAGTTTGAATGAAATTTCTATTCCTCCAGCCCCAAATAACCCCTGTGGTTCACAGGGAGATTTCTGCCTTACAGTGGATTTCTCAGATGCCTCCAAGTGTTGCACATCAGGCAGAAGCAACAGAGATTAATATTAATAAGGTACTTTTAGGGAAAAGAAATAATTAGGTCTCTTTGGTCCAACTGATTCATCTCCTTTCCCTTTGTGCCGATCTACACTTACATGTCTCTTTAAAGAGTAAATTGTTTAACTGCTTTTAGTTCCCAGATGAGCCTGTTGCATGTACATCACCTTCAGTGTGAGTGACTTCTAGCACAGGCTCATCCTTGTTTTACTCAAAGCCATTCACACTCCTCTCAAGTGTTGTTTCCTGTTTGCAATCAGATTGAAGCACAGGATCCAGGGACAACTTATCTGTTTTCTGATGCTTGTTGTTTTCTGCTCACAACAAGAAGATTAAGGCAAGGCATAAGGAACACAGCTCTCTTGTCTATCTCAACTTCAGTCAGGTAAAACTTGATCTGAGGTTAACTCTGAAATTGATAAATCAAGGGAACAGATACTCAGCTGTCACCTAAAGGTAAGCAGGGAAAAAAGAGACTGCCAGAAGGTAGGCTACATATCTAAGAGCTACATGTGAGGTGACTTTAACTATCCATATGTCACAATGTAATTTCAACTGCACACAATGCTCATATTTACAAGATTTCATGACAATATGTCAGTCAATGTCAAAGCATTCACAGAACAAGAGAACAGGAGAGAAATTCAGCAAAAAGCCAATTTCAACACTGAAGAATCTCTACTTTCAACAACATCTCACATTTCCTTTAAGTGTTATAATTAATTGGAGTGTAGACTCTTCAAAGCATAAATGCATAACTCCCATTAGCACTAATGGAAGTCAGACACACTCATCAAAGGGAGAATATACTTCTATCTTTACAAAAGTAACCACTGTTTCACAAAGCTGTATTTTCCTGAAGTTATCACTTGCATGCTATGCAAGCTGAGTACAAAGGTTTGCATTAATTTAAATTCAGATTAAGCACTTAAAAAATATTTCTCCTTCACTGGAAGAACTGAATGCAGCAAATTAGTTTGCTATTATGTAAAAAAAATACATCACAAAATGCAGTAAAAATAATCGCCCTTATAATTAAAGGCTGTCATGGCAAAATGCTTAAAGATATTCCATTATTGAAAGTACATTTCACTGCTGTTCTGGTAAAGATAAAATCAGGCAATTCCTCTCTATGGTCCTTTCTTTAATAGCCTCCCAAAAAATCAGTATGATTTCATCCACCAGCAAACTGCTTTTGCTATATCTGGATTATTTATTTGGGGACAGATTTTTTTAGCAGAATCTGTTGAAGAGGACAAGGGCTAATGTTTTGAAGCTACAAGATGATCAATATAATTAGAAGTAAGGAAGAAGTTTTTTACTCTTTTTACCAGAACAGGCTGCCCTGAGAGGCAGTGGCTGACCCATCCCTGGAAACACTCAAGGTTGGATGGGGCTCATTGAAGATGCTCCTGCTCATTGCAGAGGGGTTGAGTCCCTAAGTCCTAAAGGACTTTTAAAGGTTTCTATCAACTATTCTGTGATTCTATGGACACACAGCTAATCATGTCTTAATAAAGATGGTGAACTGATGGTATTTTAAAATAACAAACCAAGTTCTTATTAACTTTTTTTTTGTTGTTTTTTGGGGCTTTTTTTGTTGTTTTTTTTTTTTAATTTTATTTTTTCAGTAAATTCTCTGACAAAGCATTAAGCTTTATCCCTCCTTGAGAAGCAGGGGAGAAAAGGCCATCACGAGCTCTGAGGTAAAGCATAGGAGATCTTACAGATGCCAATCTCTCTTTTCTAACACTGTTTGTTCATTAAGATTAACCTCCAGAAAGATCAGAGCCCAGTTCTTATTCCAGCACAAGCATTAACACTGTTTTAAAAAAAAGAACAAAACATAAGAAAACCCTTCCTTAAAAAGGCATGCAACAAACCATCTTTTCCTGCCACATCAAACAGGTTTCCCTGTACTGTCAAAGTCAGTGGCTGTTAACAGCTTCTCCATATCCATTTCCTTATTTGCTAGAAAACCAAATCCTCTCTCTGACCCCTGAGCTCTTCACACTTCTCTAAATGTTGACTCCCAAGCAAGGAACTCCCTAAATTCCCTCACATCTAAGAAAGAAAAAAATGCTACTTTGAAAACTCTTATGTTTAAATTAGTTTGTATAAGCATCACAGTCAATTGTGGGTACTGAAAAATCAAATCTTCCTGAAAAATCAAGATTTATACAAGTATTTTTTTTATCTATTCCACAAATATAACATTATAAACTGTTATTCAGCAGAGGAATCACATCCACTAGAAATAACAAAAACTCCCAAGCATTTTTAGCATTTTAATTAAAAATTACTATCTGTATATTCTGACTTGATTTAAGCTCAAATTTCCTTTTTTCAGCCACTGTAATAATGAAATACATTTTAAAAATATGACACTGTACTACTCAAGTTCACTACTAAAAGCATGAGTAGCCACAGATATATCAATGTACTCAGTCTGAGTTACTGAATAACATTGCTTGAGAAGTTTTGCTCTGAAGGTTTTTATGGTTATTAATCAAACCAGGAAGCAGAGACTAAAGCAGATATTAAGTCAATCTCTACTTTAACGAAGAACTAAAATTTCATCCAACACATTACCGGTGTGGGGAATTAGGAAATTTCATGTTTTTCAGCAGAGGGACTGGGCTGCCTCCAGCATGGTGCTCAGGAGCTCTCCCAAACCAGCCTGCAGCCAGGCTGTCAATGAAGCTGCTTTCCCACCCACAGCTCTGCAAAGTCCTACTCTCAGATTAAAAAAAACAAAACTACATTTTATTTTTTGAGAGTCTGGCCTTACCCAATCCAGAAAGTCACTGAGCAGAGAGAAAAAAATTAATGCAAATTATTGAATACTCAGACTTGTTCAGTTTCATAAAGAGGAACAAAACAAAAACAAGTGTTAACTCATAATATATTTTAATCTAGAGGTAGGGTAATCAGTGGCTGTGTGTTGCAATACTCAGGACAGACATATACTCAAAAAGTGTTTGGTTAAAAATTAATAAAATATTATTTTGAAGATGGCAGTGAGACAGAAAGTATTTAGTCCTGAAAGACATATTTTCTACCTTTACCTTCCTATACAGCACATCAAACAATGATAGTGGCGATGGCAGTACCTGAAGTAAAAAAAAAATATTTATCTTTATTTTCAGCTCTTTCTCAATACTCTTTGCCCTGACTTTAGCTAAGTAGGTAAAAATACAATTTAACTTTATAACTTCTTCTGGAATAACACAGCAGAACTGTTGTTTTTTTTTTTCCATTATAGTAACATGCATGAGTTAATCACGGTCCTTAGCAAGAAGTTTGAGGCCAAATTGTTTCCAGCTAGCAATTTATCAAAATAAGAGCTCAGAAAATAGCTGGAAAAGAGAGCAGAGTATTTAAGCAGAGAGGAATATTTTATATAACATGTTACATGACCATTTTAAATTGCTAAAAAAAGAAAGAGCTAACTTGCTGGAACAGTGAGTCCTTGCCTCTAAGAGGACAAGGTACAACACTGGGTATGAAAATGGAAAAAAGATAAAAATTCATAGCTTACATAAATTTCATTACATGTGCAGTTGCCCAGAAAGCGAAGAATTAACATCTATCTTTGAAGCATCTCAGAACAGGAGCCCATTTCCATATCTCTATACATCTGGAATCCATCAAGAATCAATGGAAATGCTGAAGATTATGATATTAACTCTGCAACAAATTTCCATGAATGGAACATGACATCACAGTTTGGCAAATTTATAATGTGGTTTGTAGTTGTAATTGATAATATGGCTTAGAGCCTCCTTCTCTAAATTGCCCATAGAGAGGAATAAATATTGGATAATGCAATCATTCTTATTCCAAATTAGAATAAATTGAAACCTTATACTTCATTTTTTTTTAGCTAAAATATTCCTCAGAATTTCAAATAGAATATATTGAAATACTTGTTTTTAAATGTTGAACTGTTCACTTTAATAATACATCATTTTTGTATGAATAAAAGAGTGTGACCAAGTAATATAATACATATTAAAGTAACAATGTCAAAATTAAATTATTATGCCAAAGATAAGATTTCAACATTCAAAATTAAAAATCATGTTGTCCAAAATGTGAGAAAGCTGAAGCAAACTGTCTAAAACTTCTTCACAAAGTTTA
This sequence comes from Alethe castanea, assembly GCA_024734035.1. Lineage (NCBI taxonomy): Eukaryota > Metazoa > Chordata > Aves > Passeriformes > Muscicapidae > Alethe > Alethe castanea. The sequence goes on from JANRGV010061809.1 coordinate 14,049, forward strand.
TACAGAAAACACTCTTTCATACAAAACTTGCAAATGAAAAACTAAAAAGAAAAAGAAAGCATCAGAAAACATTTCTAACAAATGTATCTTCAGCCAATCATACTTGTCACTCTCAATCTGACAGCTTAGTGACCTTTACAGATAAGCTGTCTCAACTGAGATCCTGATAACAAATATATAATTATTTGAATCATCATTACAGAATTAACAGACCCAATCTGGCAGACAAGACTCCAGGCCTGAGAAGAAACTAAGTTGCCTTTTTATCCCAGAGGTGGCTGCTCTAGGATGGGGTCAGAAAATAACTTTTGAAATTAGTCAAACTAATTATCCTGTAATGCCTGTCCTACAATAAAATAAATTATCTTACCTTCCTCATGCATTGCTATTGCTCAAAATGACAACCCAAAAGCCCTGGGTTCTCAAGGCCACATTTTTTAAGTATTTATAATTTTTACTTTCCATGTGCAGCTTACAGATTTGTAGAAAATTTTAGGCTTCCAAGTAGCTTTGGCTGAATGCTAAAATCAATATTCCACATGCAGAAGAAATTCAGTCAGTCCTATGCCTAAAGTAGGCTGCAAGTGCAGAAAGCACATTCTGCATTTCTCTCTGAGGCACTGGTTAAATAAGATGGGCTGCATTCACCAAGGAAGTCTCAACTATGGATACCCTTCACAGAACTAAAGATGAGCTTTATCCCTGGGGAGAAAAAGTATAATGGAAAACATAGGCAAAAACTGGGTTCAAGTTGAATGACTCTTAGCATGGCAAATATGAGTCAGTGTCTCTGAAATGTGCCACAACAATATCAGTTAAAGAAAGCAAACTAAAAAAGGACTAAAAGTGAAATAAACTTACATGTATATATATCTTCATAGATATAAAGGTGTTTAAAAATGCAATTTTTACAGATCCATGATGCAAACATTTGAGCTAGACAGAATGGTATAGAAAATACTGGTTTAACTGCCTCTTGATCCAAGAAAAAAAATGAATGGACAAGAAAATGTAAGGATTAGAAATGAAAAACTTTGGCTTTTAAAGACACCGACTTTAAGCACTGTACAGCTTACTTATCTGCCACAAAACACAACTGAGTGTTTGCAAAGGAAGTGTCTAGAAAGAAAAATGGCAAAAATTCAAGGATTTGGTTCAGGCAAATGGAAACAAGGCAGAATCAGCCAACTGTGCTGCTGCTGCACACAGCAATGGCTCCAGGTTTATCCCCCTCCTGCTCAGCACTCCTCTGAAGGAAATCCAATTGCTGATGAACAAATTAGAGCAGACCTAAATGAGCCTTTAAGAAGGATCATGAAGCCAGCTGCAGGTATAAACAGCAGCTTCCAAAGGAAGAGTTAAGGACACAAATCCATGCCATGGGAAAGGACTGCAGCTCCAGTGGGCAGTGGGCACACTCTGTGCTGAGCACCAGTGATGACAAGAGGGGAAAACTGAACAAGGAGGCACAGGGTGAAAACATGACTCTTCATGTGTACATGAGCCTGCTGATGCACACAGATACATCCCTGAAGTCTTTATGAGTAACAGAAAACAATGTGGAAGTCTGCTGTGCAGCACCCACCATCTGTTACCATTCCAAAATGCTTTATTCACTGCTCAGCTCTGCTCCTGCAACAAAAGATATTGGCCCTAGGGGGTTGCATCCTAGGAGTAATGATGTAGCACATTCAGTTTAGACTTGTTGATCACATTAAGGACTGCTGTCTTAGCCAGAAATGTGTTACTGAGAAAAGGCCTCCCTGTTCCACCAACATCACTATGGCAACTGTGGGAATATTTAAACTTACTCCTGCACTACACTCAGCAGACTTTTGCTTCAACAAACAGGGAGAACTCAGATTTATTTAGTGTCTGGTCCACTGTCCCAGGAGTTCACACACAGAACTGCTGTACTTAACCTCTCAACATTAGGTTACTATCCAGAAATACTGATTAGAAAATGTAAATCATTCTGCTAATCTCTTTCAAGAGACACCCTGTGCAACAGATACACTCTCCCTGTGTAAATGTTTTCTAAGTATATTGATGTCTTTGTTAAATTCTTAATGCTTTGGGCTGTGGAATAAGTAAAAAATCAATAGGGACATAAATTTTAAAAAGGATTGCAATGATTAGCTATGGTTTTGACTATTGGTGGCAAAAGGTAGTTTGACCTCCCACTAGTTGGAATACTTGATTTCATTTTTTCCTGATTTATATCCCAATCTCTGGATTTTGTCCCATACCAAGAGATTTCAGCTAGCATAGAATCAGGACACATCTCAATAAACACAACTAGAAGTAAGTTGTTACAAGAAGCAAGGACTCTTAAGGAAAATATATTTCAAGTACTCCGTGGAAGAAAGACAACACATCCAGTAAAAATCAAAAACAGAAAAAAAATGGCCAGGGAAAAAAAAATTGCAATCAATAATGTTTGATGCTTGAGAAAAAACAACAGCCACAGGACACTGCAGAGGTCACAACTAACACAATGTTGTCCTGGAATACAGAGAATATTGGTGGAGGAGGGGAGAAGTCACCTGCAGAATACAATGGTGACACAAGTTAATGGCCCTGAATACACAGCACTGTTTAATGCTTGTTAACAATCATTAACAGTGGCACCAGTATTGATGCAGCAGCAGGGATTAACATCCTTGATCTGAGCAGAAACCGCCCAAGACCTGCTTCTAAGCAAGCAGGAAATGTGGCAGCTTGGAGACATCAATAACAGGGGAGCAGAAAGGGGCAGTCTGTGCTGCAGGTCCTGACAGTGTGGTGGGGCAGGGGACATCTGGTAAAACTGCCACTGGTAACATCACTTAAAGACTACACCAGAGCCAAGAGGAAAAATCACTGAGGGAAAAACCCTATTGTGGTACAAACGGTGGAAGAAAGAATTTTAATGAGGACAAAACCAACCATCCACAAAAACTAAAACTAATGATAAAAACAAAAATTATATCTAAACCAAAACCTTCTGTTGCTTGAGAAACCACAATTCCTGGCTCAAAGGACACCACAATGCACATTATACTTGGTACAGGGGTGGCACCTCCACAACCTTTCCCTGAATGACCAATTACCATCCACAGCTGGCTCAGAGAGAATCTTTAGCATCAGCACAAGCACAGCCCCAAACTCCTACAGTCAATTCCCTAATGAGAGAATCTGTTTCACAAAAAACATTGTTTAAATTCTTTTGTTTAAGAAGTAATTAGGACAGAAGAGTTTTAGCTGAAAGCCTCTGAAGACTGGAGAGCTATCTTAGGATTTTTTCACTTCTTCTTCCACAGGCTGCTTTTTGCATCACAGGCAATCTAAGTCCAATCCCCTCTGCTGCCTTTCAGAAATAAACTCATCACAGAGAGCCACAGGCAACAAAACAACTCCCTGGCCTGGCTTCCAGCTCAGAGAGATTCCAACAAAAAATGAAAGCTCTGTGCAGAGCTGGCACGAGCAACACTGAGCACACCCTCTTCACTTCTGCCCAAGCCCCTGACAGAGCATTAATGCATCACATCACAGCAAATACATGAGCACCAAACACAGCCCCTGCTGCACCAAAAACCTCTTGTACACAGTGGCTGCATTCCAGCCTGGCCACTTCAGACTCTCATCTCATTTAGGGGAGAGGGAAAAAGATAATGCAGGACTTCATTCTCAATATCCATCACAGATTGCAAGAGTAATACCAACAAATATGTAGATATTTTAGATATGTAATTCTAAATGAGGTATTTTCTTGCTTCTTGAATCCAACTCAGTAACAAATTTCTGGAGCAGAATCTCTTCTCTTATTGCTCAGTGATGGATTATTCCTTGCACTTGACCCTTACCCATCCACAAACATCGCAACACACTGAGCTCTGTGAAAATAAGTTTGTTTATCTCATGCACAAGAAAAGCTTCCTTCAAGAAGTGCCAGATGTTTTAAACCATATTTTTCCTGCACAAAGTTGGCACATGTGCCACTGTGGAATCTGTGTGTTGTGCTTCCCAAACCACTTCCATTTTTATCATTATTAATTTTAAAGCAATTTCAACCACCTTCATGCCAGGTTTCCCAGCTCACTTTTTATTTTATTTTTCAGGATAGACAAGAGGCAACAGAGACCAGCTCCAGCAAAAGCCACTGTCTGCACATTTCAGTCCCCAGTTTAGAGCATGAGAAATGTGCCAGGCACAACCACAGATAAAATTATGGGCAGCCACTCTCTCAGATGCTCTTTAAGAAAAGCAAACATGTTATGAGAAGCTGAAGTAATATTTCTTCAGCCAGGTAATATCATTCCATGTTAACTGTAATGCACAGTCTACAAAACATGACAGTGAAGCCACTGGTCAACTGTCAAGTAAAAATGCTTTAAAAATATATATATTTTTTTTCTTTTGAGAGATTGTACTAAACAAAATAAATGTTTTCAGAATAATTGTGAAGAGACC
>JANRGV010062338.1:0-18453 GCA_024734035.1 Alethe castanea
CAGATAATATGTGCCACGGAGATAAGGGTCACTGCCCCACCCGGCTTCAACAGATGGTGATAGAATACACATTTCTGACCACATCCTGTATTGCAACCCAGGACACTCAGCTAGCTGGAGGAGATGATGGGTCTGTGTAAGGCACCATTTCTTCCTGCTGAGATCTGTACAGGATCTCAGATTCCCTTCGTGTTATGTGCCACAGCAGAGACCTAAGTCCATTTAGGGGGTGGCTAGAAGGAAGATCATCTCTTTTCATTTTCTTGATCTCATTGTATTGAGATTTCTGCTGAAGAAAAATTTTGTCGTAATTTTGAATATTGATTTTATGACTTAGACGCTTGTCTGTCAACAACCTGTCTCTCTGAGGTGGGGTTTTGCTCTCTGCATTGTCATCAGTGTTTTGCTATATAAGGAAGTTTCCTGTCACAGGAGGGATAGTCCAGACACACCACTGAGCCTCTGACAGCTTTCCAGGGGAGAAAAAAGATGTGGCAATGCTGATGAGTGCAGTTGTTTCTTTGCCTCTGATCTCAACACCCTTTCCCCAATCAGTGGTTAAAGAGATTATATCTCTTTATGAATTTCCATGGGCTCAGGCTGGCCAGGAGAGGCTAACTTACAACTTTTCTTTATTACAGGGCCACCACTTCCTCTAGAAGCAGAGGGAGCAGCACAGCAGGTCTTGCCCTCTGCACATAACTCTGCTTCAGAAGCAGCTCTCAGGGCTGCAGCCTTGCAGGGCCATCCATCTCCTGTCTGACTTTGCCTCTCCCAGAGCTGCTGCAGGGAAAAGGTGCTCAGGAAGCAGTTGCAACCAGATCGTGTCTTCTGTTGCTGTTTCTCTGGTAATCAGACAGCTACACTAATAATCATGTCCTTACAACCCTGGCTCCTGCTTATCACGGGCTTGTCTGGGAAGGAAAGCCTGCTGTGCCCTGTTCACTCAGCCATCTGTCACCTGGCCATCCTCAATGATTAATGTCTCCCTACCTGAGCCTGCACAGCTTTCCCTGGGAGGCACTGCAGCTGCTGCCTGTGCAATGTTCTGGGCCCACTGGAAGGTGAGGATGAATGATCATTACTAGGTAAGTCCAGGGTGCTGTGAAAATGTCCATGAGTCACTAAGATTTACACAAGATTTATTGTAGGTGTGCTTAGATTATGTTTCATTTAAGCTTCTTCCTCATTCACAGACAGGTCAAATCTTCCACTGTGTCCATTTGGAGACAGATCTGCTGTGTCTGGAGAAGTGTTGTTGGGACTGAGAGATTGTATTTAAGGCACTGCTATTACATCTATGGGGTAAGTCTTGATTGCAGGTGTCTGCTTTGTGCTACACTGATTCAAACACAGAGTCACAGTCTTGTTCAGGCTGGGAAGTATTTCAGGATGTCTCTAGCCCAGGCTCCTGTTTAAAATTGGAACATCACTAAAATCAGACCAAGTTGTTTACAGCTGTTTCCACATGGCAGCTGTGGTAGGTTAACCTTGGCTAAGAGACAAACTCCCACTCAGCTGCTCTTCCACTTCCCAACAGGACACAATGGGGGAGGGGAAAAGCCAAAACCAAAGACTGGGAAATTTGTGTATTGAGATAAAGACAGGGAGATCACTTATCTGTTACTGTCATGGCCAAAGAAGGCTCAAACTAAGGTAACTAATTTATTGCAAGTTAAACTAAATTTGGATTGTGAGAAACAAACTGAAACAGCACTTTCCTCCCATACCTTTCCCAGTCCTGCCTTCACCTCTTCGTTCCCAGCTCTGGAGCAGAGGAATGGGAATGAGGCTGAGGTCAGTCCATCACAGCCTCTTTTAATCACCCTTCACTCCTCACATCTCCCTGCTAGGAACCTGCTGGGTTGGTTAAACTCTCTTTGGGTTTTGAACCTGTGTAAGGATTGACCCTGTGAACAGGCCTTTGAAGGAATATAAATTCTAATACACCAATTTCCTACAGAGAATTAGCTGGAGTAGAGCAGGCCACGTAGCTCCCCAGTAAAACTGATGTAGAATAAATGCCTCTATGTATTGTCCAGAAACACACAGTCCATCAGAACTGGCTGGAAACTCCACACAGCATGGCCATGGGCTGAGGAGAGACCTGAATCCTGGTTTTACAGCTCAGCTGCTACACAGCAGCTCAGTAAGCCCCTGAGCTCACGATGGATGTGAACCCTTGTGCTGTCTCTGGCTGGGGGACATCTGGAGGGAGCTCAGGAACATCTCCAGATCATCACTTCCTTCAGCTCTTCCACTAAAGGCCACAATATACAAAATATGATTATTTACTTTTTGCTGCAAGATGACTGAATCTTTCTGTCTCGACAACTCCTTCAGCCCTGGGCCACATCAGATTATCTAATGAAGCACAGGGAAGAAATGGCAAATTTGAAAATTCATTTGCTAAAAGAAACTACATGGTCACTCAATGGTGAAATCCTTGCTCCCGCTATCAACATGGGATGGATTTAAATGATCAAAGACAGGCAAAAATAATCTTGAAAATATCCAAGTGCAATCAACTGTGTTTGGGATTCCACTGCCCAAGGGGGCTCCCAGAGCTCTCTCTTTCATTTAAACAGCATCTGGTCACCTCTTATTCTTCTTGTTAGCAGATCTGCCCGACTTGATTGACTTGTTTGCATTAGGACTCCTGACAAGACCAAGTCTGGCAAAGCCCTTTTGGCCTACAGGCTGTTGCAAGGAGGTGGAGAATGTCCAAAGGACAGCAAACACCGTGTGATTTGGTGATTTGCATCCTAGATTCTTCCCTCTCTCTCTCCATCCCTCTCCCTGGGGGGAGCAGACACTAATCATTGCCTGCAGCACTGGGTGATTAATTTAAATGATTTAGCACCTGGGGATTAACCTTCACACAGAGATCGATGTTTTGGCTGTTTCCTACATTTTTACCCTTACAGCAATTACCTCCCACAGGTACTTGTTCTTGTGCTAATGAGCCAGAAGCTATTAGCATCCACATCCCTTATCTACAGGTTTTAGAGTTGCAGGAGGGTTCTTCCTTGATGACCACAACTTCTGGACAGGTAAATTTACAGCATGAGTAGAAAAGACTTTTCTGAAGACATTTCTGGAAGGAAAAAAGAATAGGGAAAATTGTATTAGCATTATGAAGAAAGTGTGTCAAAATTAGAGCCAAGAAGAGAATCAGACTCTGTTAATTGCTGCCCTACCCTCCCCTTTCTTTTTCATCACATCTATATTCAGTTGAGTCCTATCTCAGTGGTGTTGGCTTTTATACTACCACCCATCAGTTTGTCCCATAGCACCCCAGAGGCTCTTGCACCAAGATATGGATTATTTTTACCCATCAATCCAAATATTCCTTTTGTTTACAGTAATATAAATTCAATGAGTTGCTCTCAGAACAATTGTGAAATGCAGAGTTAGTCAGAGCCCATGCACAACACAGAGACAGACTAACACACAAATACATACTGGAATCACTTCTACTAACACACAAGTACAAACGGGAATCACTTCTACTGTGCAGTGTTTCATAATGGCAGCATGAACCTAAAACTGAGGGATATTGTCTTCCTGCTTCATCTCTGCTCCTTTTATCTCTTGGCAAAATTATTTCAACTGTCTTAGCAGCTCCCTTTTTATACACAGAATTTCTTACATTTTATGAAGTACAAATAACAAAAGAAAAGCACAGCAATAGTTGTGCTCACTAAATATGAGCCATCAAGAGGCAAAACTCATAGTTTGAGATCAAAGTCACTTGGGTTGCAAGTTGGGCCTTTTCCCCTCTCCTTTCTGTGTATAACACAGCAAACCTCTGTCCTAAAACTCCACAGATGTCAGCATCTTGCAGTTTGCCTCTGCATCCAGCTATTCAAAATGCAGCTGCTAACACTGATCAGACACTACAAAAGTGAAACAGGTAAAAGCTGTTGCTCCCTGTCCACTGGCCAGCACAGGACACCAGAGGATGGAGTAAACTCTTCTTCCTTGAAAAATCAGCTGCTGGCTTTTGTGGAGGGAAGGACCATGACATACCATATGTTCTCCTTTTATTCAAGCCTAACTTTGAATATCCCAGCTGTTGGTTGCTCCCTTTGGAAATACCAAGTTCATTCGTATGACCTGAAGTTCCAAAGTCAAATTGGGGTCTATTGTGATACAAGACCATTAATGTAGGAGGTAGAGGGTTTTTTCCTGCCTCTCAACCTTGACTAGAAGGTAGAAGGGAAAGATTAACTCAGTGTAGACTGGGGTGGAATAGGTTAGTAGCTTTTATCTCTAGCATTTCCACCTTCTTTGAAACCCAGTCACACATTGCCACCTTAGCCAGACCTGGGAGAAATAACCCTAGGCCTAAGTCAGGACAGGTCATCTGAGTCCATGAAGTGTGTTAAAGACAAGAGTTTTCATCAACAGCCACTATGAAAGTGGCACAGTGCATTGGCTTCATCCACGAGGACATTTTCTTCCTTTTCTTCAACAGTCAGCATTTCCCAGCAATAAAAAGCTGGAGGCCAGGGTAGTCTGAATATAATCATAAAATCATGAAATGGTTGGGTTTGAAGGCCAAAAAAGACCCTAAAGATCATCTAATTCCATTCCCCCCTGACATGAGCAGGGATACCTTCCACAACAGCAGGTTGCTTCAAGCCCCATCCACCCTGGCCTTGAACACTTCCAGGGATGGGACATCCAGAGCTTCTCAGGGCAACCTGTTAAGAAATGGTTTAAACCCCAAAGAGCAAAGAAAGCTAAGCCTCTGTGAATAAAATGGATCAGACCCAGAAAGGTTTGAAATATACCCCAAAATATGATTAAAACCAAATGAGGTGCCAAAAAAAAAAAAAATATATATTTTATTTAATAGCAAAAGAGGCAAAGAGGAAGAAAGAGAAAAGAAATAGGGGATGGAGTGTGCATGGGGGCTGGGGGGACAGGGAAAGAGTGACAGGGCTAGGTGGAACACATCACCCATCCAAGGGTCTCAGTGACATCTCATTGCTCCCCTCCATCTGCTCTTCTTGTTGATGAGGGTCCCTGTCCCTACTGCTGCATCACACTGTGAAGTACAGGATCCCATATATCCATAATACACATTTTGGGCAGGTAGGAACACCCAGGTGCCTCCCTTAAGGGGACAGGTTTCACACTGTCCCTTGCAGTGCTGAGGGTCTGCTGCATCATCTGCCGTGCTCTGGAGCAGGTGTGGGGACACCTTTGGGGGACCTCTGGTGGGCCATGACACCCCTGTGCCGTGGAGAAGCTTTTCCTGGGGTGAAGCCCCTGCAGCTGGGCTGCTCTGCACAGTGGAGGGTGGCCAGTCACTGCCCCTGACCTGAGGCTTTCTCAGCACACACCCAAAACCTGCTCCCCCCCACCCCTTGGTGTGAGGGTCTGATATCTGGTAGCTGATAACCCCAGGGCTGTGGTCTCCACCCAAGGTGCTAAGATTGTGCTCTGTGAATGCTTTCTTCTCCCTCAGCCCTGAGTTACTGCTTTATCTCATCTCTATCAACCAGCAGTCCCGGGTCTCAGTCAGAAAGGTCTTCAGGGTGGGGTGGTCTTCTCTGCAGCTTTTGTAATGCACTTTTGCTATAATAGGCAAAAGTCCTGCCTGAAGATGTTTAAGCCATAAATGATAACATTCAGTCTCTGACACAACCTGTGCTAGGGCCTCACCGCCCTCATGGCAAAAAATTTCCTCCTGATATCGGTTTAAATCTCTTTCAGTTTAAAGCTACTCCTCCTTTTCCTTCCCATGCTGGGGGCTCCAGGGCTGGGCACAGTGCTCTAGGTGGGGCCCATAAGAGCACAGTAGAGGGGCAGAATCATGCCCCAGCAACAAAATAGTCTTTACATCTTTTACTGGCTGAATTTGGACTGACACACTGATACCAGGTTTTCCAGAGCTTTTGTTTCCTGCCTTTTAATCAAATAACAGAGTTTTTTTCCTGGATCTGAAGATCCTATAAATATGCTTTTTTATTATTATTCCTAAACCATTTTTTTTAAATAACAGAAATAAAAATATTTTCTCAGTTCTAAATCCTTTAGTTTCTGTTTAATTGCATATTGCTTTGTCTTGGGAGAGTGAGAGAGCACAACAGGGGAGAGCTCATTTATCTCTTCTGTACTGCTCATTATTTTGTACACTTCCAGCACAATTCCCTCATTTGTTGCCTCTCAAAAGTCACTGTTTTTGCAATGGACAAGCTGAACTAAAGGTATTGCCTTAGGTGAGAAAGATGCAGAGATTTGGTCACAGCATGATTACAGACACAAACCTGTTTTCAGTGACTGAAATGTGTGGTTTGCTGTCAACCAAGCAGTTGATATGTACTGAGCAGGCTCTTGCATTTTGCTGCAGGATGTTTAATTACTTTCCTCCTCTGAGACAAGACCAACGCACATGGCAGCAGCCAAATCCTAAAAAATCGGACTTTGATTCAAATTTATAGAGATATCTGTAGCCTATAGATGAAAGATTGAAGTTTTTTTTTGCTTCATTTTTACTTCTATCCCCTGAAGTCTGACATTCCTGTGGTTGTTAATCTCAAAATGCAAAGTCTTCTTCAAATTCTCCTGCAATACCTGGAGCCCTTTAAAATGTTGTCTTCTAGTCTATATTATTGATTCCTTAACTAATTATTCTGAAAGGTTTTTGGAAAAGGAGCAAATGGGGTTCAACAGTACTTTAGCTTTTCTGTGCATGATAAAATATGCTTTCAAATACCACTCCAAAAAGAAAGAAATAGTTGATCTATACTGCTAATAGAGATGTTCACAGAAATCATAGAATAATTTGATTTGAAAAGGACCTTAAAGGTCATCTAGTTCCAACCCCCTGCCATGGGCAGGGATGCCACTCTCTAGACCAGGTTGTTCAGAGCTCTGTCTAATCTGCCCTTGAACATTTCCAGGGATGGGGCATCCACAGCCTCTCTGGGCAACCTGTGCCACTCACGACCCTCTCAGTAAAGAATGTTATCTGATGCAGCCCAAAAAACATGTGAGGTTGCTTTGGTATCTTTCCCTCTGTGATTACTGCTGTTTTTCTCCTTTCTGTTCTGTAAATATCCCTGTCTTCACCAGAAAATGAAGATGCCACATGAATCTTTTTTATTGTTTTAATGTAGGCCAAGCACTAAATAAAGATATGTAGAACACTGACTGTGTACCAACACACAGGACTGCTTGGATCTTCACTCATTTGTGAGACTCATACACAGCAAGAGCAGATGAAGGCTATGACAACAAACTCGCCTCGCTGTCACTGCAATGTTTCATTGTAAGTGGTGGTGAGGCCCTGGCACAGGTTGCCCAGAGAAGCTGTGGCTGCCCCATCCCTGGAAGTGTTCAGGGCCAGGTTGGATGGGGCTTGGAGCAGCCTGGGATAGTGGAAAGTGTCCCTGCGCATGGCAGGGGATTGGAATGATGATCTTTAAGATCCCTTCCAACCCAAACAATTCCATGATTATATCATAACACGTAGTTGGTCTGTGTTTTATCACTGCATGTCATGGTAAATTTGCTGTAACCAGCTTTTTATTCTAATGGTTAACTATTCTCGCTGTTCATGTAGATATTTCCTTTCATTGAAGCTGCTGGAAGGAAATATAAAACCTCTCACTCTCTGTCACTGTACTACTGGGATCAGCTTCTGGCCATGGCATCACCAAGAAGGAAAAAAAGAGTGGATTCTACCCATTAGTGAGATGTTTTTTAAAAGTGAAATATTAACTCTGGCGACTTTTACAATCCTTTCATTAGTAGGGTGTGGTGAAGCCCTTGTAGGAGCAGTTGTGACAGCAGTGATGAACAGCACCAAGGCTGAGCCCCTCCTGATTTTATCAGAAACACTCTGTGCTCCCAGGAACTTGTGCTGTCTGATGAGCTCCTGCTTTTTTCTTAATCAACAGCCTTGGATTTTTTTTTTTTTTTTTCCTGAATAACAAGCCAAGTGGGATGATATTTTTTGTTCTCAGACTTTCAAAGAAAGCCACCGACCTGGATTGCAGCCAGGATGAAACACTGGTATGACCAAAGCCCAAGACTCTCTGGTGGCCCAAAAAATCCTGCCCCAAAGTGAGAGCCTTTGAGCTCTCCTGGACCACAAAGGGCTGTGAGCAGCATCTCCCTCTGAGTGAACACTTCTCTGAAACAGAGACCTCTCAAATTTGCTGTACTTGGGGATTACTGAACAATGACAGATCCTGGCCTGACACCCCAATTCCTCAACTCTTCACTGAGAACATACAAAGGCATCTGAAATGAGTTATTTCACTGCTTTCAAGGGGAATTTTTCACAGGCACCTTGTGCAGACTTTTCATGTCTGTCTGCATGCAAGAGTGAATATGCCATAGCAAATGTGGGAGAAATGCTGCTCCCCTGGATTCTGAGACACTTTGGATTTGTAGGTGAGGCCTGTAAGAAAGTTAGAGTTGTGGCACAGTAAATCCTATGTGAATCCTTTGTTGAGATGTTTAACTTAAGTTATCCTTTTGTGTCACCTCCCACCCCACCTACTCATGGATAGTTTTGGGTTTATTTTGGTTTGGATTGATTAACACTGGTTTTATTTGTTTGCTTTCCCTTGGTGTGCCTTAACTATGTGGGAAGTGGTAGAGTGAATCTTGCCAATGAACTTTGCCATGCTGTCATTTTATATCTATCCTGCCTTTACTGATAGTTTTGATGGTGATTCTTTAAGTGATCTTTAAACATTAGTTTGTGACAAAATCACATCATTAAGACAAAGTGAGGGCCTGTCCCTGGCTTCCCTTGTGACGTACCTGGATGGCAACAACAGCACAAGCTGCCCATCCCAAACAAGGAAACATGATTGTGCCTTGAGGCAATATCTGCCAGCTGAAATTAGCACTGAGACCCACTTCCCCTCTTTTTTATGAGGCCACACGAGATTAATCACTCCATGAGTGGAACACTGATCTCCTCAAGTCAGGAGAAGCCATGCTTTTCAGTTTGAGATCCCAAGATCCTGCTCTTGAGCTCCACAAAGTTAATATGGGAGGTCTCAACAGCTGACTCCAGCCCATCATGCACTGACTCTGCCTTTATGCCTCCTCTAAGCAGTTTATTTTTACTTATTCTGAACTGCAGTCATTTGGGAACAGCATCGTTGGGTATTTGATGAAGGTTCATACTTCACTCTGCACGTACTTTTGTCAAAAAAGCTTTTATTGCAATGCAAAATATCTTCTGTATATGACATCTTTCTGCGCCCCAACCCCCTTAAATTTAATGAGTAATCCTTTCTGGGTTTGTACATTGTGATTCTTGTGTGTATGTATGAATATATATACATATCTATATATCTATCAATCTATAGATATTATATTAATACAATCATATATAAATCTGGACCTATATCATTTTATATATACACATCACTGGATATATGTGTGTGTGTGCATATACATATACATACATTACATATACACTATATACACATATATGCACACACATACATATCTTATAATCATAAACATCTGTTGGTTGTCAAGGGACTTTTCTTTAACAAAATAAGTTCCATCAGTGGATTTTACTTCTGTAGTGCAATTTTACAGGAAGTTAACATTTCCACATTCAATATAAAAGAAACAATATACATTTGAAAACGTGCCATAGGATTTTTAATGAAAAAATTAGAAAAGTGCATTATTTTACAACACTACAGTAAATGATTCTTTTTTTTTTTTCTCTGTAAAGACATTGTAAAATATATACAGGGTTGCGTAGTGCATTCATTACAAAAAAAAGATGCAATCCCTTGCATAAATTACATATTGTACAGGGGTTCGCTGTCTACTTGGACTTGTAAACATTTGTGTGATACAGTTTTCATTCTTTAAGTAAGCTGCAATACATCTTATTTTCATTTGACTGTTGTTGCATTCTGACTCCAGTACGGCATTCTAAGGCCATGTGTGAAGGCATCCTCTCCCATGACGGAGAAGGCCAGGAAAAGAAATGAAAACGCAAAAGTCTTTAATTTGGTTCTTTGTAATCAAGTTATCACTGGTTTAACAAATCACATCTTGATGCTTATGACCTGATCACTCTCATTTGCCAGGACCCACTCAACAACTATGTTGAAGTTTAGAGGTCTGAAATGAGCAGAGAAAACAGCTTACAGGAGGTAAATTCCAAGTGCAGTCTCCACAGCCAAGCAGCTCCTCATTCTAGATGACCGTGGCCCTAATGCTCTGTGTGCTGCACAGGAAATGTATCAACCAGGGTAGAAATTTAGATTTTTGCTCTATCTCAGGCTGTTGAGGGCCTTTAGAATGCCGTCAATACACCGTCGGTAAGTCCGCATATGCACATTCAAAGAAGTACAAAAATGCACCAAAAAGTGTCAAGAGATCCAAAAGAGACACAGCATCAACACACACTCACAAACACACACATACACGCACGCTTCTGTCTGAGCAGGAAGGCTCAGTCTCCAAAGTAGGATTCACAATTTAATTTCAACATGTATGTGTGTTTGGAAGAAATCCAAGAATTTCCATATAAACTCCTTAGGTCCCAAATTGAACACTTTTATCCCTGTTTCTCATAGATGAACAGTTTGTTGAAGTAAGAAATTGCACCTTGAAGAGACAGTATCCACATTCTTTTGGCCTACTGGAAACATCTGTTAAGCCCCCCTCCCTTTCCCCATTGACCTATCCAGCTCCAATTCATTTCTTTTGCCATCATGGCACTAGGATCAGAAGTTTTAATTGAGACTCCTGAATGGCAGCAAACAACCACACAAATTTTAACAAGTCAAGGGAAGAGGAAAAATAAAGCATTTTTTTTCTTCCACAGTTCACTCCTGACCTTGCAAAAAAAAAAAAAAAAAAAAAAAAAAAGAAGAACAGATGGATTATTGGTTGTATTATAGGAAATGTGCATTCTGTAAAAGAAAGACAAATTGAGTTTGCATTCTAAAGAAAAAGCCATTGCCTCATAATTTCTGCTTATTTCTTAGTTGTCAAAAGTTTGCAGTAGACAGGACTCCTTCTGAAGGACATATTAGCTTTTTTTTTTTTTGAACAGGGTCAACCCAACAGTACTTACACCTAAACTAACTTTGTGTGCATTAACCAAATTTGTCAAAGTCCAAAAAAGCAGTGCTCAGAGTACCCAAGAAATTACTTAATAAACCCAACTGCTAGATTAACTGTCGTAAACCTCTTGTGACCTGGGATACTGGGATCCCTCCTGTGTTATGTAGGTATTACACTTGTCCTTCAACCAGCTGAATAATATTCCTACTCTAAGAATTTATACAGAAACTATCTGCCACAATGTAAATGCTGCTGAACGGCTGAAAAGGAGGGAAATTGCCACAAGAAGATCATTAAGTTGTTTTGGTCTGTGGTGACCACACAGGATTCTGCTCTTCCCAAGAGAATGAAAAATAGAATATCAACAATCAAGATGAATTTCCCTCTGCTGACTCTGACTGCAGGGTCCCTCCATGTTGGGTGTTGAGAAGATAGGCTAGAACGGATCTTTTCTGAAAAACATATATGGCAGTAATGAATAATGACTTCAAAGAGAAGTCACATGGAAATATCAGTCACCATCGAACAGCTGGAGCCTCAATGCTGAAGAACTTGAAAGGAATGTACAGTGAAGATAAAAAACCCAACTAATTGCATTGCTAGAAGGATCTCACATACACGTCTTTTGCCTCACTTGTCCAATCTTTTGGGAAGACAGCAGCTGCTAGAGAAATCGGAAGAATTTGGCAAAGTTTTGGTGGTCACAACCACAATGAATTACTGTGACCTGGCACCCAGATCCATTTGGATGACTGACACAATGAAGACAATGGTCCGTGCTCACTGCTGTGTGCTAAACAAGAAACTTCAAAACACCCACTTCACCATTTAGCAGAGGTTTGAGAAGAGCTTCATATGAGAGAGGTAAGACAAATGTGGTGGATACTTCACAGGAAGCATTAAGAAAAACAGCTGTAGATCTACCTGAAGGTACTGTCACCCAAGCTCCATGTCTTGGTTTCTAAGGAGAAACCCTAAGGAGAAACCAGCCCTGAGCTCTTGCCCAGTGTGCAAGTCAGATATCAGCCCTGAATTTCCAGTGGGAATTAGGAGCCTCACTGCATTGGTGCTGAGCTAAAATCCCTTCCCAGATTGTTCCAACACCAGCTCCAGTCAAGATGCCAAGATTATGCTTGTCAATAGAGCAGCTGAGGCATGACCCCCATGTCAGAAGTGATATTATCAAATAGGCCTTTTGGAAATCGTTTTGTAGAGTTGCAGTCTGGGCAGCCAAAATCACTTACACAGTCTACTTCAGATAATCTAATTAAATACTTTTATCAGATTAATTATCCTTTGAACAATAATTATGATTAAGGAGCTTCATACTCACTCTGCAGGGAGAGCCAGCAGTAATGAATAAATGTTACTTCTCGAAAGGTCAGTTTTGATGACATTTTGACATGTAGAAACTGTCCAAACACAGTCAATATGAAGAGATTTCTATGCTATATTTGACCTCCTGGACTCAGCTAGAGAATCTTAGAATTTCCCACATATTCCTGTGACTCTGGGGAGGTGCTATTGAAGATGGACAAGGACACCACAGTTCAGGTCTTTTGGATTTGCTGCAGGCATAGGAGGGTTGGTGTAACTGATCTCTTCCATGGAATAGGAGAGGGAAGGTGTTCTAGGAGACACAATTTTCCCTACTTTCCTTTGACACTGGTGTTGGTGAGGTGGCCTCACCACAACAATCCACTCCACTATGAACCAGCCCTGGTCCATCCTCCCCACACCTCCTGCCACTCTTGTGTGGGAGGATGCTGGCAGATGACTAGAAAATAAATTAAAGCCAGAGGACCATGACTCTTTCTTAATCTGAAACTATGCCATGGACCTCACCTATGATCTACAGACAATGAGCCAAACCACTGTGGCTCTTTACCTGCTTATATAATTTGTGCTGGCCATTCTCCTGATGGCCTTCTACCAAACAAACACACTCCAAAGTTCTCCTCGTGGGCTAATGCATTGCATCCCAGCCAGGGAAGAAACAGATCTCACCCATTCAAGGTTATGCACGTTGTATTTCCTACTTAATTCCCTACATACTGATTTTAATCAATCTGTAGATTTCTTCCCCAGGGTGCAGTTGTGTAGCATAATGCTTTTCATTAATAGATGAGGGGGCAGAGTACAGAATGTGGTGATCTTGGGCCTAAACATACATCCATGAAATGGCAAGCTAATGAGTTAATGTCTGAGTGGGAAAGGGGGCAGAGACTGCAGAGAAAGCCAGAGGGTGGCTGTTTGTGAAATGGGGCTCTCTTCTAGCCTCAAGTGCAGTGCTCTGGATACAGCAATTACTGCAAGCTGTTCCACAGGCCAGATAAACAATGAATCAAAGCCAGGATGGTGGTATCAGAACTCATGCATGAGGAAAATGCATTATGGAGCATAGTTTCAATTATTATATTTGCCAGCTCCACTTGTGAATTCGCCAGCTATGATAAATGTTATCATCATGTTGTTTGCTCTGTATTTCTCAAAGTGAACTAAAAGACAACGCAGCTTAGAACTGTGAATATTAATTACCAATAAAATTGCAGCATCAATCTTTCCCTCACTACCCCTCCTTTTTTTTTCCCCCAATCTGTTTGTGGGTGTTAATACATGGCAGCACTCCTTACCCTGTCAGAAAGGAAGGTGAAGGAGGGCTTTGGGATATTTATTAATTACAATATTCACAGAAGGAGAGACAAATGACAGCTGAAGGCTCCAGGGATAGTATTTCCAGCCTAAAATTAGAAGGCAGCTTTAAATGACTGGATTCCATAAGGCAAAATACAGCTGTAAAAATTATACAGGTTGACTGTTGATGTTAGGTCTTACTGCTTTCCCTTAGGTTTAAGAAAGACTGTCCATGGTGAGCAGTAGTTGGAGGCACTGATAGAGTATTTAGCAGTAAACAGAAAAAAGGTTCACATGCCATTCCCAGGAAACGGGAATAAATCAGGACTCGTTGCATGGCACCCAAATCAGCTGGCTTGAGGAAGGCCCTGCCTACCCAGACCTTAGCCAAGGAGAGAATTTGCTCATGTCCTCTTGCACTTGGGAGCACCAGGAGGAGTAAATAGCATCACTAACATAATATATCCCAGAGACCAGCACTGCTTAGGGTGGGCTGGCTGAATAAAATCTTAGGTTAAATGGAGACAGCAGCAAAAACTTGACTGAAGAGTCAGGAGCTCCATGAATCTCCCCATGAGCAGTTATCAGTGGAACACTGGGGTGGGCTTTGACTGAGCAGAGGACAGTCAGTGTCCCAGACTGATTCTCCACAGAGGAAAGCTCAATGTCCTTCAGCATCACCTCACAGCCATTTCAACTGGAAATAGCAGAACTACTCCTGCTTCTGAGAACAATTTCTTTTTTCCCAATTTTCTTTTTGCTTTCCTACTACTTTTTTGGGGTGAAAGTTCATTTGCTATATTCATTATATGCATCTTAATGAACTGAAAATGGCATTTTGGCAAAGGGTTTCATCAGTTTTTTATGGTTTTAATTCAGTCTCTGAGCTCAGACTAACAGGCATAAGTGTCCCAGGGCACCTGCCACCCATAATAAATTTCTCTGTGTCCACTGTCACACTATTCCATTTGTTTCAATTTTGGTGAATTGTTATGATAGCCAATCCTTTTTCTACAATTTATCTTGCTGAAGTTCCCAAAATAAAGTTTTATATAAAAGTTAGATGGCAGCAGACTGGTCAGAAAGGCAGTATTTTCTTTTTCTAGTTCTGTGAGTGTTACACATCTCTGGTTTATGAAAGTAGCAGTGGTGCAATTCTCATTTGTGCAATATTCCAGTCAGTAATAGTGTCGTGTTGAAATATGCATGAAAAAGTCCATAACATTAGTGTAATGGACACACTCCAACACATCTCTCTCATCCAGCTTCCTCAGAAAGATTTTAAATGGCTGTCTTAATTAGATCTTAATATTAACTGGAATATTACATAAAGCAAAATGAGGACATAAACTTCAGGTGAAAGCTACTTCTGCCCAAACCCTTCCCTCTGGTCTACACCAAATAGTTTTGGAACGTTTTCATGCTCCATCTTGGTTCCACTGACTGCTCCTTTTTAAGCTCTTAGCAACCAATCAAGCTTTATTTTTTCCTTAACAAAAACTTCCAAATCTATCAGAGAAAACAAGGAATTACCTTGCTTAGGTTGGATTCACAATAATCCTGTTTACTGCCCTGGCATTTCATTGATCAAAGCACTAGGGAACTAATGAGAAAATGTACAATACAGTAGATTAACTTAGCCACTTCCCTCTTTTTTTTTTTTTTTTTTTTTTAATAATGTCTATTTCATCCTAATGAGCTGTTTCAGAGAGTTCAAACAGAAGTTTATTGCTGATGGTCATTGTACATCATCTCCATTCATTAACAACCAAGAAGCTATTTTGGACTCTTGAAGGAAAATCCAAACACTCCTTCCTGGGCTGCCCCACTGCAGGCACCCCTGTAAAGCAGGTGCATGTACAAGGTTCTGGCAAAGCAGTGCCTGTTAGATCACTCAGGATATTCCTTACAATGAAGGCCAAGTAGAGACTTGTGCCTGCATTGTTCTATTAAGTTTCCTCTTGTTTCCATATCACAGCATGCTCAGTCAAAGCTATTTTGGTGTTTCACTGATCAAACTGATTTTTCCCTTTGATGCTAATATGAAATATTATAGGATAATAGGGTTGTTATATAATCAAAGTCGACAGCAGGGAGCTAAATTTGTGTTGTTTTGATGAAGAGCACATTAGTGTGACATAAATAGACTAATCTGATTTATTATTATTATTTCTAATGCTTAATAATAGGGAAGGGTAGGGGAAATGAGACTCTGGGGAATGAGAGTGCATCACAAAGTGATAGCAGACATTAGGATGTCTAGTCATAAGCAGCACCACTACAACCTGCTCGTAGCTGAATTTCAAGAGAGCGAGTAGCAAGCAAGAGAAGTTGTTCTGAAAAAGATAATGTCTTAAGTGAAATAAACCCAATAATGTACTAGCAAAAATATTCTGTGAAAAGCAGTGTTGTGAGAAGAAAACATGTAGGGCAATAAAAAGTCAGAGACAGAACAGACAAAAGTCAGCTCACCTTTCACTGACTGATTTTTCATGTTTAACTGAAAAGCTGGGATTAACCTTGGACAAAAGCTTCCCTTTCATGATTCAGTCTGTCCCAGTTCCAGACAGCCCAAGCCATTATTCACACATCAGTCAAGAACCATGAAAAAAACTAAAGAGAGAGGCAGATTTTGCCTCGTGTTCTGATGTGCACACGTGAGAGTTCTTGTGTCTGGCTGCTCACAAGGCAAAGTCCTGCAAGAGTTTCCTTGCAAGTGAAACACCCTGCTACTTCAAAATCCCATGTGTGGCAAAAATGCAGGTTGGAGAGAATAGTGGGTTCTTCAGCCAGAAAATAAAATAAATAAGGGTATTTGAAAATCCCAAGGAATTTTAAATTTAAATTTAAAGGTATGGCTACGGACATCTACTCTGGCTCCTTCATACCAACATACAGAGATTTCTTCAACTACATCTACAAACTTCAACTAAGTTAAAGCAGAGCTATTACAAAGCCATTGAGTTTTAATGCAAAGACTCTAAGTGGCAGATAACCCATGACATGCTGAGGTAAGTTTCTCCCCTGGTTAAAGATCCCATGTATTAAAATGTAGTCTTCATTTGCGGTTCCAGAGGGAATATTCAGCTAGAGTATGTAAAGTTTTCAACCTCTGCAGTTCAATATTCTTTTAGGACATTTAAAGATGATTTTTGTATGCAGCAGAAATAAGAACTTTTTCTTTTCTTAAAGGAAAAGAGAAAAAAAAATTATGCAATGTTTTATAGGATGCAACTGCTTTTTTCTTTTTAAAGGTTTTGCTAAAAGTCCTGTTACCAAAATTCTCCTTTGCCAGGCACAGAATTCAACTCAAATTCTGCAAAACCCCAAAATTTCCCTGCTTCAGTGTCAAATACACTCAGCAGCTGTACATGATATACAGGTGCATAGTCCAGGCATACTTCTTATCTCCATAGCAGGAAAAGAGACATACATTTATTTTCACTTCTAGGATAACAAGCAAAGATGAAAAAGGTGAATTTGGAGAGCACCACGAACCCTATGGGCTGTCAGGGGAAGCAGCTTTGAGGTATCAAACACTGAGATGGTTTAACACATCCTGAACCTGCTTTTTTAGGTATTCTTGCTTCGATCCTTCTGCCATCAGCATTTGCCCCAGGACATGGTACTGGCAACACAGCATTGATGCACTCAGCATGCCCCACACATTACTCTGAAAAAGTCCATCCTCATCCATCCTCATTAAGAATCCTCTTGGATCTTCACCAACCTTAATGGAGGATTTCATGCCACAGCAATTTCTACACCCAAAGAAAGCTGTGTAACGGAGTCGAAGTCATGGATAACTTGCTTGTCATTTACTTATTGAAAGACAGATGTGGAGAACATGAGCATATTTAGTTAATAATTTAAAGCCAAGGAGAAGACAACAGAGGAGAAATGACACTCCTTATTTCTCCCTTTTAATGCTCTTTATAGATGCCTCTCTGAGAGGGTATCAACATCCATCAGCACACAGAGCTCAGGGCTGGGCACACACCATCCTGTTTTAAGGGTAAAAAAAGGATTATTGCTTTTACACTGAGAGCACAAAATGGTAGAATCAGCAGGAGGTGATTAGTGCCAAAAATAAATGGGTTTTGTATGGCAAATTAACACGGAAAGTGATTTAAAATATAGAATTAAATCAGAGACAAAGGTGCAGGTTCATAAAACTCCCAGTCCTACTCTTGTAAAATCAAAGATAAATCTCCAAAAGCACTAAATCCCATGTAATCACTGAAAATTCCTATTTTCTTAACAGGGAGCTGGATTAGGCCTCTAATTAGGTTCTGTAAAGTCTGTTTGGTCCAGATGAACAACTGAGAGATGGACAATGTCCAAGGAACAACTCTATGACTGGTCTCAACATCCTCCACTACAACTTGCCAACACAACTGCTTGTGCTGTTACCCTCCAAACACTGGAGTAAAGCTATTTTTGCCTGTTACTGCTAAATGCATTTTGCCTTTGCCTAGCAAAAAAAAGCAATATCACATCTAATCTCACAAGTTCCCAGTGAGCCAAACACAAGATACTGTCCCTTGAATTCTTCCTGAGACCAACAAAGGCTTTCCATTATTTACAAATCAAAAGCATTTAGAGACAATCATTTTTATTTTTTTATTTAAAACAAGGAATGCCCTGTCCCTATTATATAAGAAAAAATATACATCCTCCTATTTATACCCATCTTAACCAAGCATTCCAAAAAATATAAATCCTATTCATGCAGGTAATTGC
>JANRGV010062389.1:0-18450 GCA_024734035.1 Alethe castanea
CCTAATTCCCATATCTTTGCCTGAGAGCCCCTTAATTTCAAAATTATAATAATTTGGAGGGAGGGGGTTTACATTCTTCATTTCAAAGAGAAGCTTCTGCCTTTATTGGCAGATACCTGTTCTTCAAACCAGGACATTTCTATAAAACACATGGCTTGTCAAGAGGCTTCTGAGAGCAATAAAGCAAGGGGTGTTGAAACTTCACAAAGGATAATTGCCCCACCGCAAGTTGTGATGATGGGAACTTGTCAATTTTATTACTAGGTTTTATTTTTTATAAGCGTTAAATCCTATTTCATAGCTTCCCCAGTATCATTTTAGACACCAAACCCAGATTTTCTTATTAACCTAAGATTTCCAAAAGTGAACAGAAGCTTACTTTGAGTCAACAATCCATAAAATTATTCTGCACATTTGTGTGCATGCAGACATACATGAAATTCTGCAAACTACCCTGCCCAGCGGAGTAAAAAATTGTTGCAGTAACACCTGCTGCAGAAAATGCCAGCTCTTCAAATATTCCCCTAAGTTTTTTGAGGTTTTTTTTGGTTTGGTTTTGTTCTTGGTTTTGTTGGTTTTTTTTTTTTTTTTTAATGATATGAAGCACGAATGGATGTAAATCTTGGGGTCAAACCCTACCGGTGAATACAAGGCATTCAGCCAGTGGTGACCCCACCAACTAGTAGGTAAAGCAGCTCTTTTCTTTTCCAGGCTGCATTTCACATTCAGCCTGCAGGACTGAAAAAAATTCTGCTTCTCAGTGTTAGCTGATTATCTCCATCACTGATTTTAAATTATCCTCTGATGCATCTGGTAATGACCCTTCTGTGGGATAGAATGCCAGATTATATGAGCTATTGGAAAAATGAAGCAATTGTAAAGAAACAGAAATACCATGAAAGCTTTTTGGTAGGGCTTGGCTCACACATGCTTTTTCAGAGTGTGAGGGAAAAACATCAATATGTTCTATCAATTCTTTCTGCCCACTCCTCCTCTTACTTTTATTTTTATTTATGACAATTTAGAATCTCATTGTTATACAACTGGCTTAAGCTGATAAAAATGGGTCAGATAAGAGGATTTTAAAATTTGCTGACTACTCCATCCATTCAGTGAGTTCTGTGAATAAAACGATTATACTACATAAAAATCAATAAAAATTGCAGCATAATGGAGATGCCCATTAATGACTTAAATTATAGATTGTTTTGCAACTCTTAACTGGTGTCTTTGGGGCACCTTTCTCTTGTTGTTCTTGAGATTTTGAAGGGTAAAAGTAAACAAGAATGCAATTATGTAAATCACTTATTTTGCAATCAGAGCTTCCCAGACCATTCTTTGTCCATCCCATATGATGGAGCCTCTGGCATCTCTGAATTAAAGGGAAACACTGCTTTTCTTCAGCTTTAGCAGGGTGTACAAGGCAACTTTAATCAACTCTGTGTCTTTTGGCTGCAAGAATGGAACTGGGACATTGATCTTCCTATCCTCTTCAGTAGAGGAAATAATCTATCCACAGGGACTTGATTAAAACATATTTCAATCACAGAAAGTTCTGTGAAGTTGAAGAAATATTTGAGAGCATATTTTTAGGATCTTTTGTAAAAATAGCCTCCTCTTACAAATACATTTTTAAAAAAAGCCAACCAAAAAACCCAAAACGTTTCTTTCCACTCTACCCCAAGGAAAGTTTCTGAGATGTGTAGGTTGGATAAGGCACAAGAGAAGCAGCAGCTCTCTTGCTGCTGCCTGTCCTGATGGTAGCTGTGACATTGCAGTGACGGGAATATTCTGTCAGCCCAGAATCTTCTGCAGTTCAGAGGCATCTGGGTTTTGTTCTAAAACAGGTTGTAATGACTGGAAGAAAGAGGCAGTCTCAGAAACTATTAAAAACCTGCAGAAAAATATCCATCAAGGAAAAAAAATCACTTTTACGTCTCTTAGTGAAACTGCCACAAAATATTCCTAATTCTAGTGAGAATCCATTACTTCTGCGGCTAGAATGGCTTAGTCACAGATTAGTTTATTGCTGATAGAAGCAGAACACAACACAACAGCAAAAACAGAGTAGAGAAGGAAAAACACTTCTGGTTGGATTCACTGCTAGTGGTGTCTTTGCCAGGTAAGAATCAGAATAAAACAGTCTCATTTATTGAATGCAATTGGCCTGCAATAAATGGTTTTTCCATGGAAGACTTCAGCTCCAAGAGAATATTAAGGTTCTCACACCCCTGAGTGTCTGAACTGGACCTTCACTAGAAAGGACAGTACAAATTTAGCTCTGCTGCAAGATACTGAGATCAGAGTAAAGAAATAATGTGGATAATGAAGAAAAAAATAGGAAGAATTCTATCTGTACCCTGAAATAGCAAAGACCTAATAACTATCTATGAAAGGAACCCAACAGCCAACCTGAGACCTGTGACACCAGAAGATTCAAAGGTCCTTGACATAAAAGGGAAGCCCACTGTGGGCAAACATTAGGCTGCAAACTCGGCAGCACCAGGCACTTTACATGTTTAACAAGCCCTCCTGCAGCAGACAGGGCATTGTAGCTACAGGCAGGAAACTTGTGTATCATGTCAGTCCTGGAGCTGTGCTGCCCACGAGTTTTATTGACTGTTTTCCTAACAGAGATTTTAACATTTTCCTGGGGTACACCACATTTATGGACAAGTTTCTCTAGCTTCAGATTTGACTTGACCTGTTCATATTTACAAGCTCCTTTTATTCCCATCTCTGCACTGCAGCCCACTGTTGCTAAATTACCAAGGTAACAAGATTCTTTAATATTCACAGTTTTGTTCCACCAGTTGTAAGTCTGCTTTTCATTCCTGCTGTCAGTCCCTTGGCTTTCTCACTAACACTCCTATTTCCATCTTCTCTCCTGTAGCAAATAATTTTTTAAATAAATATCAAGCAGAAAAAAAAGCTAGAAAAATTATATCATCCACCCAGCAAAAGTCTCTGATGATTTGTAGTGTTAATACGAGAATCGCAGAGATGTAGCTGAGAATGATTTTTCATAAGGGATCCTCTGTCCAGCTTCGAAGGCAGAGGTAGCAACGCCCACATTGCTTGATGGCTGAAGAAACCAAATCCCAGATTTGTGATAACATTGTTGTCCTCCAATCTCCTGAAGAACATCTCCTCGCAGGTAACTGCAGCCCAACAAAGCCCTTCCCAGCCCAGTCAAAGATCTGCTGAAACAGCACCAGCCAAGGAGAATTAGCTCCAGACCAAGCAATCACCAACACCTCCATGGGGACACACCAACTCAGACTCCTGCCACTTGGTTCAATTTTACATTGGTTTCAAAAGATCTCTACAGATAGGAAAGAAGAAACACACCCAAACCCACTAGAAAATGTTTTGGCTCTAGTAAACAATTGTGCTCCAAGTGACTTAGGTATGGATGACAACAGGGCTGTCACCCTGTGACCCAGGGTATTCCTTCCCTGCCTTTGAGTGGGAGCAAAGGAAGAAGGGGAGTGTTTGCTTAGAGAAGAAGCCTCAGACACTCCTAAGAAAATAATCCTGCAGGATTGGAGGAAACCCTTGGCTTAGTACTGATTTTGTTAATGTAATTGCAGCAAAGTCTGGGAGACCCCCTGACAAGCACAGCTACCAGAGCTCACAAAGAAGCTTCCCGTGAAGAGAAAAAAAAATAAAAAATTACTTCCTTCTCTGAAACCAAACATTCTTTTCTGATCCTTTGATCAAAGGCCTCACACTTTTCACTTAAAATCCCTGGTAAAACAACATCAAATATCAAGAAAATAATAGAAAAAAGGTATCTACAGCTTTTCACTGAATATAAAGTTAAAAATAAGTAATTCTAGCCCTTTCCCTTCCTTGCCAATACCATTTATAATGCTAATGTGTCCCTGTTTCCTGACTGAGGTCTTTAAGAGGGAAAAAACAAGGAATGTACACATTCAAGTAATAGGATGTCTTTGTCAGTTCATTCAAAATCTGCATTTCTATTAAACAGCCAGGCCTTTTCCTTTATGCCACTGAAATGCCTGATTTTACTCAAACTGCTGCTGTCTACACTCACAAACAAATAAGTGATAATTCTCTTCCCTTTCAAGTGCTGTGCCTAGTGGCTCACAAGGGACTTGGTTACGTGGCAAAAGCAGTAGTGTGGCAATATTATAATGTATGCCAGGTTGCTATTCAAAATGTTCCAGATAATTCCCTCATCATTTCCATGTTCATATGGAAGCATGCTATAATCTTTCTCCTCCTACAGAAAGCTTTAAACAAGAAAAGATTATTGTAATCTTTTTCTTCCCATGTCACACAAACAATGTAATCTCCTGGCTGTGTCAGAAGAAAATTTTTATCTGTAAACAACAAATCAAACTTGAGAAAGGGTTGCTGCAGCCTTCATTGTATTGGTAAACAGTTATGTAAGTAATTTGCATATATTTAAGTGCATTGATGAAGATTGAAGTTCTAGGCTGTAATTCAACCTTCGGTTGCATTTATCAGCAACACAGAAGCACACTCCCTTCTTTTGAAATTTGGGAATTCATTAAGTCTAGTACACCACTGCCTGACACTTGAGTGTCTGCACAGTTCTCAAATTCAGAGGCGCCTGAGCATTTGAATTCTTTCAGAGCCCCTTGTGAAGATATTTAAATGACCTGAATGTACAAAAGCAAGCAGCAAATCAAAGGGGGAACAGGAGGCTGCCCAGCACCCCATAAGCACTGCAGGTGGAAAATACTCTGACTGGAATTAGAGACAAGACATGGGTCAGCAGGTAGCACAGGCCCTCAGCTGAACTACAGACTTGACTGTGGCCTCAGAGAAGGCTGAACTTTTGGCCTTGGACCCTTTTTTCTTCTGTTAAGTGGAGCCAGCACATCTCAGAAGCATTGTTTTTAATTAAACTGGAGGCTGCAGGGGTGGTTCAAATGTCAAGAGGAGGTGGTTACATAACACAGTCAATAACACGCCCTCATTCATGACCTCAGAACCCAAAGTGGAGTAAGAGATTCTCACTTTCAGGGCAACGGTAAGATTGGAGTTCAAGACAGAAAGCTTTGTGAGAAACTAACTTAGGCTTTGCAAAGCAAAGTGGTGGCCTCCATAAAGAGGTCTTAGCATTGCAGAAACTTTGGGTATTCTGCCCAGGGAGCTTCACCCTGCAAATATCAACCTCAGTGAACCAAAGCACTGACTAGAACAGAAAAATCAGTGTTTCCCCTGCTTTCTCATTTGACATTGTTAGATTATTTGTCTTGTATTATTAAAAATACCACCCAGTGCAAATAGCTGTGGAAGTTGGGAACTGGGACAGAGAGGCTGTCAGAACACAGGTTTTGTTGGGTCTGAGGAGGCACTGTGACTTGGAAACATTTGTGTGGGAGATGTGCACTTCCAAACTCCTCATGTTATACTGACGACTATTAGAAGGTGCAAATCTGCAGAGAGCCTCCATCTTTCTCTCGTCTTCCCCTTCACTGTGACTAGTCCTGAAGAAATATGAACACCTGACTTAGGGACTTTCTCTGGTAAATAAGATCATCAAGTTTCAACAGTTTTGCAGTCTAAGTGCACTTCTCTAATCAGGCTGGAGGCAGACAGTCAAGGAAAGAAACAAATCAGCTGAATAGCAAATACCTTCTAAAGCACAGCAGAGGAAGAAATAGTCTCAAATGAAAAGTCAAGGCCTAGAAATAGTAAATATAGGCCTAATAAATTTATACATAAGCTCCATTTCCCACCAACCCCTGCAGCCTCACTCTATTCATTAACAGAGGTAAAAATTGTCAGTACAACACTCCACTTCCACAATGAGCACAGTGTTGGACTCAAATCCCACTTGCAATGGTAACAAGGAATAACAACTGTCTTAAAACCACTGAAAGAATGGAGAACTGTCTGTATGCAAAGGACATAGCAAGTTAAGATTTTCACAATATATAGGATTGTGAGGAGGAATGAAAGCAGAGAAAAATGCATCTGGATTTCAGTAAGTAAGTCCAGTAAATAACAAACAAACAATCTGACATGTGGAATTCAATTTCTATTAGCAAAAGAGGCACAGCAGAAGGGACTACACCGGAAGCTGGGACTACTACAGGAAATAATTCCCAGACAATGGACCATTTCCAGTTAGTATGAGAGTTTTAAATGCCATCTAGTGTCAGTAAAATGCAGAATAAGCTGGCAATCGATCGTGACCCAATAAAATAGTAGGTGCTTTGCTATTAGCTTCAACAAGGTAAAGATTTTATCTGTGGAATGATGATGTCTATTAGGACTATACTAAATGATTTAGATGTTTTCAGAACAGAACTGAAAACATTAATATGCAGTCAGCAAAGATAAACACCAGACACTGCACACTCATGCTCAGGCTGAACTTTTAAAGCAGTGTTACCTCAAGGATTGTAATTAATTTTTTTAATACAGATTCTTCCTTAAGTAACATCATATGTCATGTAAAGAAAAAAATCTGAATTTGCTAATTTGCACCACCTTTCTCCTTCCTCACCCAGAGCAATACCATGGATCCCAAAGGAAGATCCAGCAGTGGGGTCACATGGAAGTCACAAGGTCTTCAGCTGGGTCTCCGTGCTGCAATGGGCATTGAAATCAATTAAATGCAACAAAATCAGATGACTCCCTCTAAAAAAGTATGAATTCATAAATCTGGTCCAGTAGTACAACCCACTGAAAGGTACTGGGGATCTAGTTTTTGTGGCTGCTTCTAGATTATGATTTCCAGGTTTTTTGAAAGCTGAGGTTTTAGTTTCTTTAAGCAATCCTTGCCTATATTTATAAGGTAGCTGCATGCACTTCACTGCCCCAGGAAAAGGTGGCAGAATGCAAACAGCACATCTGAGTGCTTGTGGGATAGAGTTCTTCAAGATGGCAGGTTCAATCGACTTACCTATAACCAGTGAGCTAAAACAGAGCATGGAGAACAGGGAGCTCATCTTCTGTCCTAGAGCTTTGCTCATTGGCACAGAACATGGTTTATTTGCTGGTTTGTTTTCTGGAATTTCCACTTCATTATTTTTTTCATAAGTTTATCTTCAAACGCTTCAAAGTGAAAAACTCTCCGTTATGCCATTCATCATCCTTACTCTCAGCTGAAGGGCAAGCTTCTTTAAACAGGATGCTGCTGGCTGGGTTTTAGACAACTGATTTTTTAAAAAAAGGATCATTCATTATTCAGATATATTTTTCAGGTGGCAAGGTTTCTGATCCTTTCCTCTGGCTCTGTACAGCCATTTATTCCTGGGCTGGAAAACGTGCTGCAGAGGATTCAAGACAAGCACCTGAGCTGTTTTGCTCCAGGAAAAGAGAACAAAATCGATGGTGTTGAAGAGATGCTTCTTACATACTTATCAGAATATAACACTGTGTTAAACAGATGCTAATTAGCTAATTCTACTCAACTGATTACAATTACAGCAACAAGAAGCATAGTAATTCTGGAAGTGAAACTTTGTTTGCTCTGTAAGATAACACACAGGTGTCCCGAACAATTGAACAGTTTTGAGGAAATTTCCTTTTTGGGTAGCAGTTTTTGAGGGGGGGTGGTTGGGGGGAATTAAAAATGCTGCTTTCAGGTAAAAGAATGCTGCCCATTTTTTACCAAAGTGTTTTTATTTTCCCTCTTGGCAGATCTGTGTAATGTGTTTTATAGTGTTAGTCCATACCATTCAAACAAATCCTAGGTAAGTAAATGGTATTTCCACTTTTATTTTTATGATCCAAAGAAGATAAATGGGCCTATCTCCCTTCTTGTTCCCCTACTCTTTCAGTTTCTCAGCCTCTCTCTGAGTTTAAGAAGCGTGTGTAAAAAGAAAGCTCTTTCCTGGTAGGTAGTTTTCAACACCTCAGCACACATTTAATTTGAGTTTTCTAATGAGCAGTCTTTTTTAAGACAGAGCACTCTAGTAGTCTGCCATGATATAACATTTCATCTTCTCTTACATCCTATGTTATTTTTGAGGTATTGCTGCTAGCACTGAGCTGAAAGAACATGAATGCAGAGTTTCACCTGTGACCTAAAGGCCACAGAAGTTAATCAGAGTCCACAGTCTCACATGCACTTTGAAAGGTCCAGGTTTGCTTTTCTCACTGTTTGCAGCTCTTTGTTTCCCCTGTGCAATGCACCAGCAACCTCCTTCTTGTGAACTGGCCAGGGAAAAGGAGTGTTTGAAACCTCTGCCAGGAAGAAAGGGCATTTAGGTTGTGGATAAGTCTTCTGTAATGGGAAGAGGGTCACATCTGTCCTACTGAGAGCAGGAACACAAGCTTCACACGTCCCTCAAAGTACGAGCTAAGAAACTGGGGCTCCTAATGCCATCACTCCATCTCCACTCCATGCTTTACAGCAATAAATGTACTTATTTTAAAGCACTATGTCATACACAGCCAATTTACAGTGCAGCTAGAGCAGACATCCAGGTGGTATCATTGCTTAAATTCTCAAAAAGTGACATCTGATAAAGCAAAATGATTAACAGTTCAGCTACTTAAGAGCTACTGCTCCTTCCCCACCCCAGAACAGCTCTGTTTTAGTGATTTTGAGAACTGCACTACTATTTCATTGTCATATATCATGTACTATAAAGAAAAGAACTAAGTGAGAACACAAACTCACTCACTGGCAAATTGCATTTCTGTACAAGTTCCTCATGGAAAGTGAGCACTTTAGGAAACAAATTGAAACAACAGAAAATCCAAGATGCCAACAGAATCCAGCTCCGTCCATCTCAGCTAATGTAATGGAAAAAGGGCTCCTTTCCTAATGTGGATCAGGATGTGACAGGTTAGGAAGAACGATGAAGTGGAAGGCTCTTTAAAGCCCTCAGTTTGTTCTCATCAGCCCCTTTCCCAGCCGAGGGGAATGTGTGAGCACAGTGCCCACTGTGAGGCTGTCTCCTCTCGTCAGCAGCAGGCGATGGGAAATGGCATTTGCCTCTGTCACCTCACCCCCAGCCTCAGACTGGCACCAAATGGGATCTGAATGGGCCCAGAAATTCACCCCTTAACACCATCTCCCCTCTCCAGCTGGAGAATTACCACTCTTGTCAGCATTTTAATTACCTCCAGCAGCTCACAACAGGATTTCTTCCTTCCTCAACTATTCCTGCCAAGACACAAGTGGAAATTGAGATTCTCTGATAGGCACCAAAGTTACCCCAACAATGCAAGCATGAGATTGATTGCTTAAAGCTACAATTAAGCTAATTAACTGAAGAAATCAAGTGTCTGATGCAAGCAGGAATGCTCCTCCAAAGTTTTCTGAGGGGAAGATTTTTCCCTAGGATAGTGAAGAGACAGTGAGATGCTGTGACAACGTTACCTCATTTTGGGTGACTCATTGGTCCAACGGACTCCCAGTAACATCCTTCAGGTACTCAAGAAACTCACCATGAGAAACATGGCGGGCGGAGGGAATGTGTAAAATCTGGTCTGCAAGAGGAGTAGGGGGAGAAACAAAGAACTTCTTACCTACTGCAGTACAGTGAGCTGACAGCAGCACACTTCTGTGACTCTCTTACAGCACATGCTGTATTCAGCTGTAAAATTAACCGCAATTATGTATTTATTTTATGTATATTTGTGAAGCACGAAGTACGCAATATAAAAATGCACACATCAGAGAAGCACGGCTGAGGCAAGGCAGAAAGCAGCAGTAGGGCAACAGAAGTTCTGTTTCAACTCTCTTGCTTCATCTAATATAGAAAAAAACCCTTAAAGTTTAAATATTTTGAAGACAAATTGTTGGTGGGAAGGCAAGGAGGGATTATTTCTATTCATTTTTGACTAATCAAAACACTTTTGCAGGGGAATTGGAAAGCCTTATTTTGATTTTTACTTCTCCAGTCTGTATCAATATATCTAAAGACAAAACATTCAAATCACAGCCAAAAGAAAATAAAGCACCATTTGGGAAATATTGAAATAGAATGTTTCAACATCAGATTGGTTTTATTTCGTTCTCTCCTAAAATGATATACCAGTGAATCACTACATTTTCACATAATCCATTTCACTATAGACAGGTCTGCACAGACTGAGCCCAGATTCCATGCAAGTCTCTAACAAAAAAATTAGTTACAGAATTCCTGTCTGTCTGGATTTCTTTCTTTCCTTAAAGCACAGAAAAAAAACAAACATCAACAAAACCCCACAAAATCCAACCAAAAAACAAAACCACAAAAACAACAACAAAAATCAACCAAAGAAAAACACCACACGACCAAGAAAACTCAACAAACTACACAAAACAAAACAAACCATCAAACACAACTTTTTAATGCTCCATCTGGTACATTTCTCTCCCCAGAAGCAACATTTTGTGCAGAAAAGCTGAAAGATTGCATATTTAGCATCTGAAACAGGAAAGGAATAATCTTTCTGTTCAATACTATAACAAAAAGTGGGATTGCTATTGGCTTGAGTAGCACTTGGAATATTTCAAAGTTATCAGCAACTCTTTTAGTGACAACTTTTAAGAAAAACTCCCAGCTTATTCAAAAGTACACTTCTACCCATCCTCCCAGCCATGGGACAGCAAGATTGTTTTAAACAAATGGCAATAACCCAGCTGAGCAAACAATAGCCAAGAGCTACCTCTCTGCTGTACAGGTTGCAGCACATAATTATCTATCTTCTCTCTGCTGAAAGTCTTGTGATGATTACGGAGCACTCATTTAAGGTATTTGAATTACAGCAAGATGTTATACATCAAAGTAATCAAAGACATTTTAGGTAATGAAGTTGACACAGAATGGATCATTTCCCAAAGAAACATTTCATTTGCATGTAATAGAGTTATTTTAAGTTAATTTTGACATTATATCATGATAAAAACACTTGTTGACATTTACAACATTTCAGTGACAAGCCTCCTCGCATTGTGATGAATTAATTTTTTTCATAGGCAATACATATAATTTCATTTCATACAGGAGAAAAAGCACCAAAACACTACCCACACAGCTATTCTCAGTGCTCTATGCAAGATGCATTGGTTGTCTGAGCAAATATGCCATAGGACACAACCTTCAGGAGTCAAAGAAGTTAATAAGGTGGCATTTTGAAATATAGCTCTACATAGCTGCACATGCAGAGAAATTGAATGCAGACAAACACCACCATCATCTGCCATTTGACAGAAATGCTTCCTTTGTTCCTTCTGAGTTAACTCAAAAAAAATTGTAAGCCTTGTATACATTCCTTAGTGCAGATGAAAAGACAAAAAAGCCAGAGCCACAGTAGCATAGCAAATACCAAAGAGGAAAGGCACCCAAATCAGCAGTCAGGTGCCTCAGGAGACCCCAATGAGAATGAGCTCTGGACAGAGAAGGGAAAAAGGGAAAGTGGTCCCTCTGGATCATTGTCACCACCTCTTGTTATGGTCACCATCACTTGGCTCAACACAGAAGAAAGGCTGCCAAGTGTCAGTCACAGGACTCAGAGCTTTTGCCTTTGCATTCAGTGTAACAGTATAAGGCAGCCAGAAGAAATCTATACTGGAACTTGACTGGAAATATTCCTTCTCTGCCCTTTTTCCTTTGGAGATTCTTCCAGAATAGGAAAGGTCTGCTGGGTGTGGTTGTAAACATAATTATAGAGAGAGCAAGACATTGTAGCTTCCAATGGGATTTCCAGGAACACACATCCCTTACCTTTCTGTGCTGCAGCATGAAAGTACAACTGAACCAAATAAGCCCTGGGCTGAAACATAACTCCTGAAATATTTTCATTTATACAAGTTAATGAGGAGCCTTATCAAGGCTTACGCCCATAGATTTCTCTCCTTCCCTCAGAAGTTCCCTTTCCTATATGCTCATTAATTTACTTTTTATATTAAACTCTTGTCACAGTTCTAATATGCACTAAGTACAGAAAAGTACTCTGTTTCAAGATTGAAACAAAATCCTTGTTCTACAGAGCATATGGGAAAATAACATCCTGCTTGCATGGCGAAAGAAAATTACATTCTCTCTTCCAAGATTTTCAGTTGTTAAAGACTCTGTCTTAAAGCTCTAGTCAACTTAACAAAGGAAGAAATCTTAATTTACATGGAGAAATGTAAATCAAGATGCAGGCAGATATGTATATAGATATACATAGATTAAACCATGACAAGGAACAACTTTCAGACAGGATGTCTGCTAGCAAAATTTGGTAAGAATATCTCGTGAATTATCTGGTTCAACTGTGGTTAACCCAAGTCAGTAAATAATTATACCTCCATTTCAACAAATCCATTTGCTAGTGAGGAATAGCATAAATTCATGGAATTGGGTATTTGGTTATCCAAAGTGTCTATGCTAAACAGTCCCAATCTGTGAGAAAATGTCCAAGTTCCTGCACACAGGCAGAACCCCCCGTGTTTATAGATCACTACACAAGCTGCCAAACATGTTAGCAATTTCTAATGATTTATAATTTTATTTAGACATTTAATTGGCATAACAAAAGCAAGCTATCACTCACCATTGCTTATCAAATCTCAGCTTGTGCCTTGTTGCAATTGATATGTAATCAACAGACAATCACATGTTGTTTGATACCAATTAAATGTCTGAACAATTCTTTCAACATTATTACCCTAATAAGATGGTAATTTTGTGCTCAACTTTTCAGCAACATTTGAGATAACACCCTGCCGACCATATCTGTCTCCTTTATCCTTGTAGAAGCTCAGTAGCTGTTAGACATCAATATTTAATTGCTAATGAATTCTTTAATACATTTAAGTAAGCCACTTATGAAATAATTGTTATTTATAACAAACAAGATGAGTTTGCTTTAAAATCTTCTAATTTACACTTTAGGAAATGGAACTTACATGAAATATATAAAACACTTGGCTTTGGCTGACAATTTCCTTCCCAAATAAGAGAAGGGTGTAAATAAAAAGACAAAAGTTGTGCAAGCCTACAGCACCTGCTTTCAGTGTAAATATGAAGAAACAATGGAAAGAAATTTTGTCATGAAGGAATGAAAAAGAAAAAAACTTCCCAACACTGTCATGGTATCAAGAGGAACAAGCTGCACAAGCCCCCTAAGGGAGATCTGTCTCCTCCCTACCCTGGATGAAATATCTCACCCAGAGCTATTTGCTATTCTTCCACAATGTCTCCCTCCTCCCCTCTAACTTCTCAGTATGTACCATTTTGCACCTACATCAAAATGAAATGAAATCAAAATGAAGCTACTGAATATGATATTTTGGATTTTTTTTAAACAAACCCCATTAACTCCTTCCCCACCACACAGAGCTACAGTCTTGAAAATAAGACATGAAATCATAAGAACTTGGGACAAACTCTTCAGGCCCAGATTTCTCTCAACCTAGCTCCTCACTTTTTCTGTTAGCTGGCTAATATTCAACAGTGATTAGTATTGGAATAGCAGCAAGACTTATTATGGATCACAGAAAATATCTTCAGCAGAGTGTGATAGAACATCAGGAAAGAAGCCAAGTATTGATCTAATTTAATGGAAATTCCAAATACAAAGCGAATGAACAGGTCTGAATAGCTGCACTGAGAAGGTCTTAGGTGCAATTGTTGTTCCTTGTCCGACATTTAAGTCGGAAAAGCAACCTTTGTGTAAACTCCTCTCCTCCAGATAAGAGAGTCTGCTTTGAAGTGCATCCCGTATCTTTTGAAAGGGCTTGTTCAGATGAATAGATGGAGTTTTCTAGGAGGAGAAAGGTTTAACCGCTCTCAGCTTTGAAGGAGTCTTCCCGCACGTTCAAGACTCAAGTGGCCAAGTAGCAACCCAAAGCAACCTCTCCTGCTTCACAACTGAAATGGTTTGAAAAATATACAATCAAAAAAATGCTTAGACTGAAAGGGAAGGGGAAGCAAAATCATAACACCTTTGCATTAAAACACTCACTATTTTGACTAGGAAACAGTGGGACATGTATTTTTTTCTAGAATGCATTTTTATACCTCCTTTCGGGGCTGAGTAATTCTCTGTAGGAGGTTTTTCTATGAAGAAAAGAACTTGTGGCCAAACTGCCTTTTCAAGGATGTATTCCCGATCTGCCTTATAAAAAAAAAAATTCAAAATTCTGTTTGTTCATATCCTTTCCCATTTGGTGTCATTAATAGCACCTGAATACCTGCAGAATAAATTGCCATTTTAGTAGAGTGCTACAGTTCAGATCCTTGACTTAGTCCAACAAGACTATTAGGAGGTGATCAATGGACCATTTACTTGAAAGACAGAAGGGCAAATGGTTGATTTATCCTCATCCTACCTGTCCACCTATTTCCTCAAGCAATCATGAAATTACTACAGCCATGAAGGCAGTAGCCACTATTCTTCTACAGGCTGGAATTTTAATTGAGAAGGGGATTCTCAGAGCTATTGGGAGACTCGAAGGAAAGCAGTGAGCACCACAGGCTCTTTGATAAATGACTCCACAAGCAACCTGAAACAGCTGAACAGAGACCAGTTCCCTCACCAATCACAACTAACCCAAAACACCTGAAGGCCCAAAAGGTGTTTTTAGGAATGACAAAGCAAATAGTACCCAGGACCACATAGATGGACTGAGTGCAACAAAGCCAACATCTTTGGCTTCCAGACATGACATATAACTCATTACCAACCCTTAAAAGGGGGCTGAAACATCTCTGATAGATGTGAAGAGATTTTGCCTGGGAAGTCATGCAAGGACATTTTTGAGTGAATGCATTTTGGCATATGTTTGCTACCAACATGATTAGTGAATGGCCCATCACATCATGACCTTTCTCCCCAGTGTGAGCAGATGCCCACATGGCGGAAGAAAAGGTGTCCACAGACACATGCACATACTTAAATCTGCCAAATTCAGTGATGTGAGTGACATCTGTTTGCCAAAGCTGCAGGGCTTTTAAACTCCTAGGGTTCACCCCTGCCAGCAAAGGCGCAGCAAGCCCATGACAGTCCTCACATGAAGCAATAACATCACGAGCCTCAGTGGCTGTTAAATGAAATTGCTTTTGCAGAGTATGTGCATTCTGATGGAAAAAACCATGTGATGCCCTGGCTTGTGCAATCTTGTCAGGCTGAGGTGCCACCCACGCAGGGTTAGCCACCCTATCAGCCCTGGCATTACCTTCTGTTAGAAAACTGGCAAATCTGTGTGACTCTGTATGTGCAAAACATAATATGGATGAACCCGGGCTTGAATTGTGCACCACAAGGCCTTCAACAGCCGAAATAAGACAGTGTTGACAACCTCCTTCAGGAGCAAACAATCCAAACGCTGAGTGATGTCTGCAACATAAGCAGAGTCAGTGACCAAATTCAAGGGTACCTGAGAAAACCGTTGGAATGCTATTGTGACAGCTTTCAACTCAATTATCTGAGCAGAACTTGTTTCATGGCCCTCCAATGTTTGCC
This sequence comes from Alethe castanea, assembly GCA_024734035.1. Lineage (NCBI taxonomy): Eukaryota > Metazoa > Chordata > Aves > Passeriformes > Muscicapidae > Alethe > Alethe castanea. The sequence continues at coordinate 15,400 of JANRGV010062389.1, forward strand.
AGCCAGACTCATCCTCCCAGGTAACAATGGCCTTCCCTGTTTTGCCTGACCCGTCAGTGAAGGCTGTAGGACCTTGCACTGGCACCTGACTGCTTTTGGGTCTCAAGGACAGCTTAACTGTCTTTGCCATAGGCAGTAGCTTATGGCTAGGCAGATGACAAGCAATCTGCCCTGTAAAATCTTGAAGTGCACTTTGCAAGGGAACACTGTTAACAAAGCCCTCTTCAAAGAGCTCCCTCTCCACAGGTAGTATGATTTTTGCGGGGTCCGCTGCCATCAATTGCAAGCATTGTTGACGGCATTTGATTATCAGTCGGGCAAACAATTCAAACACCGTAGTTGCTGTCTTTATCAATTGATGTGGCAAAAAGACCCACTCCAGAATGTGCAAGGGATCAGGCCATTTGTCATTCCTCTGGCCAATGATACCTGTAGGATGTAAATCTGGATTGGTGATAAACACAGTGATATCAATGGAAGGATCCACTCAGTACACCTGATGAGTACCTCCTGCACCTCCTTCAGCGCTTGCTGCACTGCAGGGGTCAGCATCCCAGGTGAATCCAGATGAGAGCCCGCTTTCAGGGTGTTGAAAAGCAGGGACAACTGCTCTGTGGTCAGTCCTAAGTAAGGACGTAACCAACCAATAACACCCAGCAATTTCCGAGTATCATTCAAGGTTTTAATAGAGTCTGCAAATTGCACCTCCTGATGCTGAATCATCTGATCTAAGATCTTTACCCCCAAATATCTCCAAGGAGGTTGCCGCTGGACCTTTTCTGGAGCCACTTGCAGTCCATAACAGCGTAAAGCCGCGAGCAGCTGAGGTTCTATCCTCAGCAATTTCTCAGATGAAAAGACTGAAAGATTTTGCTGCAGGCCTAAACTTAAGTTCTTTAAAACAGTCTATGCATATCTCCCTGTTAATTATGCTAATTAATTTCTAACACTTCTACTTAAATCTATGTGATTTGTCTGAAAAAATAAAAGCAACTAAAATTTTTTGTACACTAGATTAAAATAAAAGATAAGTTTTTATGACAAGTGGGTTTTGTTCCTGTAAACTTCACAAGGTTAATAGGAAACATCTAGGTTATGAAAACACAGCTTTCTTTTTAAAAGCAAGTAGCCACCATAGATTCAAGTCTTATGACCTACCGTGTCTATAATCAGAACAACTGAGTTCTTGTCATTCCCTTTGTTTCCTAAACATATAATTGAACTGCTTCATGAGGCCCTGGGGGTGGCTTAAAGATGGTTATGAAATGCTAGATCCAGCAATAAATGTTTCATAGATACAAAAGAACCTTATTCTACTATTAAAATTATTTAGGGCTTTTCTTCCTGTTATTTCTAAAGCCACACAGACAACCGTTGAGGCTTATCATATGTGGAAGGAAGAACATAAACATCAAGCTAGACTTCAAGTACATCGCCTCTTAATCAGTTCTCTGGTCCATCAAACCACTTCAGCATACCTTTAATCAGCAGAGAAGTACCAAGAGGAAATCAACAGTAAGGAAACATTTGTTTACCAAAGTGAGACCAATGTCTCATCTCCCCTGCCTTTGTAAAGACTTTACCTTCCAGTCCCTCACTCTTCCCTGGCATGCATTTGTCAGTTAGATAGTTGTGAAGGTGCTTGTGTAGAATTGAATTTTCCTTTCACCACACTCATTCACAACAGAAATTCACCATCTAGTGGCATAAAGCAGAGAATCCCATGGGACATAGCACACAAAAGGTAGGAGTGTCTGCAGCTTTTCAGGCTCAGGACTGGACAAATTGCTGTGACTCAACACCACAGCCCTCTGCAGTGTAAAACAGGTTTGTGTCCCCATTCAGCTGAGCAGCACGCCTGGATTTCCTCCAGCTCATTAATTTCATCCAATGAATCTGCTTGCTTCTCACAATGCAGTGTGGAACTGCCAGAACAAAATGGTCCTGGAAACAGCTGAGGGGTTTTGGGCTTCTTGTTGGGTGGGAGGGTTTTGAGGCTTTGGTGTCTGCAGTTTGATTTGGGGTTTTGTTTGGGTTTGTTTCATTCTAAGTATTTCAAAAACAACAAAGCAAATCCATCTTTTTCTTTTCCCCCATCCTGGTACATGTCAGCAGCTGCTATCTCTGGGAGACAGAAGATGTGCACCCCACCCTAGGAGAAGCAGGCTGCACTTTGAAAGAACCTGGCTGCTTTTACAATAGTAGCTTCCACTTTTATGGAAGGAGAAGCAGGACATAGGCTGGAATAGCCTTTCCAGACAGAAAGAGACAATGCAGAAGGCTGCTCTATCCTTGCCACTGCAGCACTCCAGCCACTCATTATGCCTAAGTATGACAAGTGACATTGTACAGCTGCCATACCCTGAGATCTTCACAAAAACCAGAAGTATCTCAATAAGCTCTCTCAGCAGACAAAACTGGAAACTGTTAAATTGTACCAGAATAATACAACATGTAGGGATTGTGTTGGGAACAATAACCTACATCTTACTATATATTTCCCTCTATATGCAGGGCTTAGTAGAGATCACTGAAAAATTTGGTTAGAATGGAGCTTGTTATTTTTGGCACCTTAAGTTACCTGTTGCAGGCTATTGCTGTGAATATTAGAGCCATTTGCCAAGTCATAGAAACCAAAAAAAGATCTATTAGGTGTTTTCAGCCACTCCACAGCAAGACCAAGGGATAGGATATCCCCTGAATCAAATTACTAATTTCAGTTAAATCTGACAAGGCCTGACAAGGTTAAATACTTAAATATTTAATGGAACTACAGCCAGCAAAGGAGGCAATTCCTAATAATTACTTCCTGAAAGGCTGTAATGTGAGCTCAATTCAAGATAGGCAGATCTTGCAGTCCTTGCAAAAGAGAGCCATTACTGAAACTCCAAACAAAAAATGTTTTAGTTACTACTAGAAAATTCAAACCACAATATATATTCAGTATGGAAATCTGACTGGGTTTTTTTTGTCATTGTTTGGGTTTTTTTTTCATTTTTTTTTCTTGTTTAGGTTTTTGGGTTTTTTTTGTTTTTTTTTTTTTTTTTAGCA